>JAOVVB010233959.1:0-23731 GCA_028570985.1 Heterobranchus longifilis | reverse complement strand
CTGGGGCTGGGGCTGGGGCACAGACACGGGCTCTGGAGGGGCTGGGACAGCAACAGGCTCTTCCTTGGCTGGCACAGGAGCTGGGGGGGCAGCTGCCTCCTTCACCTCCGGTTGGCTGACCTTGGCTTTGGGTGCTTAGAGAGGAAAAATGAAGTGTCTTACAGAAATGCCAGAACAGAATAATATCCTAAAAGTATAAACATTAATTTCCATCTGGAATAGAAATCACATCTTTCCAGAGTCACTGAGATCTCAATGGAATGAACCTGCACCCTATACCTGCTGACAAACTGTCTTAAATAAGCACTTGTGCACATTCTAAAAAGGTCTTATTTGTTTAATTCAAAACTTAAGGCAACTGTTGGTATTCAGGGCTCGACATTAACTTTTTGAGGCACTTGTCCTTTGGACAAGTAAATTTACCTTTCACTTGTCCAGGCCCAAAAATCACTTGTCCAGGTAAAAACTACAAGTTTTAGCTATGTTAATAAATGTAATTAGTTAATCAAATTTGAAGTTACTCTACTACTGTTTTATTCTTTAAAAAGGGGGCTCCAAAGTTAAAATATCATCAAATAATCATCATTGATCTGTCATAAATACTGACTTTCCCTTTAAAGTTCTCAAAAACTGTAGTCTAAAATCATATGAATCTTTGTATGGTCAAAGGCAGGGTCATCCTGAACTGAAAAGTTCAGCTAACCCCTGAAAGAAATATTTTTATGACAGATCAAAGATGATTATTTGATGATATTTTAGCTTTGGAGCTCCCTTTTTTAAATGAAAAAAAAAAAAAACAGTACCATAGAATAACTTCAAATTCTATTATAATTTGATTTCATATAATATGCAATATACTGTTGGTTTTACTTTACTTTAAATATAAAGAAATTATTGCTGAAATACGGGTCCGTACCGTAAACACAAATAGACGCGCATCAAAATCCAAGTGGTAGCTGGCTTGACCACAGTCAGTCAGACACACAGTATTTTTTTGTTTATGACTTTTAACTTGTTCAGTGGGGAAAGTACATTTCTCTTCCACTTGCCCTTCAAAAAATCCACTTGTCCTGGACAAGCCTTAATGTCAAGCCCTGAGTATTCATTTGTTAGTATAAACAATGGGTGCAAATGGGTCAAAATATACATTTCATTAACCAAAGAAGACCTAACTCTATAATCCCTGTGATCTGCACAACAAGTCCCTTTACAGAGGTACTTTCAAAGTGAGGATGACTCAATAAAACAAATCTCCCAGAAAGAGTTCACATTTTCCTTTATGTTACTCACATGGTGATGATTTGGGTTCAGGTCCCACACTTAGATTGTCCTGTAAAAAAAGTAAAGATAAGAGATTTTTTTCTAACTGTGTAATCACTGAAAGGACTTAAAACAGGCTCTATTTTTCATGCTGCCTGAATAAAAGCTAAAGCAGCTGCTCAAACTCTGTAAAAAAGTAGTGTAACTTCCATGAACAAGGGTCCCCTCGAAGGACCCTTCAAGTCAAAGTATTTGTCAGGTTGTCAATTGAAAATACGATTTTAATCTCAGCAAGACTTTTACCTGGTTAAATAAAGGACAATTAAAATACTCAAGCTACATTTTTATAGCCAATACATCCTGTAATAAAGCTGAACATTATTGTCTATGATCATACACAATGCTATCACTGTGTGCAGGCCTTTCCAAATTAACCCAAGCACACTGTCATGATACACACCTCAGTATGTTTACATGCCTTCTCAGAGCTGCAAGCAAACAGCTGCATGCAATACAAACACCATCACAAACTTCAATACATTTACAGAAAAGTGGTACATTAACTGATGTGGCTGCTTTGAATTTATTTGGGTCACAGCTGAGGTTGTTGCAATAGACTCAGCAGTCTAAGCCAACGATACTCAGGTTGCACAAACACTATTGACTCGTGGTAAAGACTGATTGATACGTCAGAGTATGTGACACAGTTGCTGTGTGCTTCAAGTCTTACAGGATAAAAGGTAACGAGCAGACCTTTGGACCCTAACTACACAGTGGTGAGTAGACAATAAAAAAAACTATTTTAATTTGGGGGGAACTATTCCTTTAAAAAGGTCACTAGCTGGTGAGCTAGTCATGGTTGAAAAGGAACAGAATAAAAAATAAACTGAAAAAAATAAAATCCAAGTCAAAGCATAGTATAAAATGTAGGTGCATGGCCTACCTTTGGTTTATTTGGGTGGCTTCGGCTCTGGCTTTGGGCAGGTGCACTCTCTGCAGCACCGAATATGTTGCTGGTTGGTCCACCAGGAGGTTTGGGTCTCTGTTGCTGAGCTGGAGGTTCAGGATCCCCAAATATCCCGCTACTCTTCCCACCTACATGAAGTATTACCAAGATGTGTGTTAAGTTTTGCAGCAGTGACAGCGTCATAATGACACACTCCACTTTGTCACATTTCATTTTGATTTTTATGACACTGTAACAGAATGTACTCTATTGGGACTTATGGGTTTAAGAAATAGTTTCACATCTGAATTGAGCTTCTTCATGACCAGTCACCCTTCAGTATCAAACCATGTGCATAAGAAAATGATAGTGTCATAATACTGTACACATACTCAGGGCTCGACACTAACTTTTTGAGGAACTTGTCCTTCGGACAAGTAAATTTAACTTTCGCTTGTCCAGGCATAAAAGTCACTTTTCCGGGTAAAAAAAGACAAGTTTTAGTTATGTTATGCATTTAATTAGTTCAGAAAATTTGGACATAGTTTGGTCATAGTAAGGGTCATCATGAACAGGAAGCATTTGGAAATTTCAGCTAATCTATGAAGGAAAGGTTTTTATGACAGTTCAAATATGATTATTTGATAATATTTTAACGTTGGAGCTCCCTTTTTTATTAAAAAAATAAAAGAGAAAATACAGAATAACTAAGTATTGCTGAAATATGGTTCTTTCTTTGGTCTTTTTGGCCACTTCACCTGTACCGTTACACCATGAATAGACAAGCATCAAAACCCAAGCAGCGGCTGGCTTGACTGGGTTTTTGTAAACGTTGGCTCACTTGACCGTAGTCAGACTTTGTTGATTTGATTTTTGTTTATGACTTTTAACTTGTCCGGTGGGGCAAGTCTTCCACTTGCCCTACAAAAAATCCACTTGTCCTGGACAAGTGGACAAGCCTTAATGCCGAGCCCTGTATACTACAGAGGCAGCAGATGCTAATGCCACAGTAAAATCTATCCAGATAAGGCAGTCAGGGTGAGTCAGCAGTACCTGTCTGGAAACTCAGACCATTTTTCAACAATCTACTGGACTGAAAACATACTTGACTATACGATATACTCCATAAAATCTGGAGGTGGATTACAGTCATGTTTATACTGGAATTATCACATCATAGTAACATTTTTCACACCCTGGACATTGATAGATATATTGACTGGCCTGCCTCTGCACATCCATTAGCTCTGACCTGGAGGATTGGAGCGTTTGGGTACGCTCTGTGACTCCTCTGGTGGAGCAAAAACTTTAGAGGCCATCTTATTAGGTCTTCTCGATGCTGCAGCATCTTCTTCATAGCCACCAAACAGGTTACTGGAGCCACCTCCAGGAGGCTGCAACACCCTGCAGGAGATGAAAGATTACAGTACAGTACAGTCCTTTCCAATGTATTCATAGAAGTCTCATTTAAAATCAATTACCCTGCGCAAGTGTGACCTGGCAAAAACAGATTTTTTTTTTTTTTTGGCTGGTTTACTTGGAATTCATTTTACTAAATTACAACAGATTAAACACTTGATGTTGATCACTGCCAAATTAAAGGGTGGACATTAATGTGTTCATGTGCATTTGAGTCAGGGAGGTTCATGCTTGCTGATTATTACGGTTAGAAACATTATGTCTTTTTTTGCACACACACAAAGAGGACAAGTAGAAAGCAGTAGGTAACCTGTCTAAATATCTTACAGTGCAGCCGACAGCTTGAACCAAATGACAGGTTATTTGATTATATACCGGGAACGGCGCCAACACGTCTGACAACTCTAGCTTGTTAGAAATGACGCTACCTCATACTTTCTCACGTTATTAAAAGCCTGAAAAAATACGTGAACTGTAACGTTATTTTAGCGAAGCTGACCCAAGAACTGACGCTTTCGAGTCACAGCAAGAGGAAACAGAATCTCCTCTTGAACAATGTGGCCACAACGCCGTTGTTGACGAGTACAAAGAAGAGCAGTCTCGCTCAAGTGGATTTCACACTTCCGCAGCAGACAACGCCTGCTCGGTTAGCTTAAAAGCTAATTCTTGACTCCAAAGTTAGCTTCTTAAGTTTGCTAACACAGGACAACTCAATCCAAGCTAGCTCGAGTTGGCTTAATTTAGTCATGAGTTTTGACATCGCTGTGTTAACGTTATGTTTAAAGACATTAGCAGAAAAAAAGTGAAAGCTACGAAAAGCTCCTGTCATATGTTAACCTACATTAACGTTACTAGCTGACCGAGCGACTGCCTGACGTTACACTCTAAAATAAAACGTTGTCGGCCATTTCTTACACACATAACCGAGCTACACAACAACATTATTCACCTTGAACTTGGTTTTGTACCAGTATCCAACCCTTGAAACATATTCGTCGAAGTCATAGTGGTTTTTGTTGTGAGCCTTCAAGTTTCCGAAGACAACTTCGTCAGTCTGCCAACTGGACGACCAGCGAGTTCTCCCTGTCTGTCCGTGCCCCAACCAAACTCCGTAGTGAAGAATTTCAGTCCACCCAACTGTGGGTCGTGTCTATAAGGAAACCCTAGATTTGCTAAAGTCTCGCCAGATTGATAAGGTTAGGCATTAACTTCGACTAGTTAAGGTTAGATGGTATGGTTAGACATGAATCTTACATGGTATGGTTAGATGGGTATGGTTAGACAGTAACCTCGAATGGTATGGTTAGGGTAGGGTCGTCGGTAAATGAGTTTCGCGAGAGTTTTTGCCCGTCGAGGGTAACCTTATAGGCATGACTCCAACGGTGACGCCAATCTGCTGAGCGATGCGGTGCGCTCGTTTCAGGTCGCCTGGTACACATCCAACGAAGATGGAGTCAGTATTTCATAGCGTAAAAGTATTTTGAGATAAAACTGTTCTTTGGTAACAACAGTACTATTGCCACTGTCTTTTCTGTTAGATCCGTTAACACATGTAATATTCTATACATGTATATAGAAAATAAACGGAAAACTCCGCCCTGCTGGTCTGTCACAGAGCCATGAAACAAACAAACCCATGCACTCATCTCGATATATGACGCTTGCTTTGTGACACCGGGGCGCCTGGTCTTGAACAAAGAGAACGTGGAGTCTGAGATATAAACTAAAATAAATTAAGTGCAGATTTTATTGAATTAGAAGTCCTTTAGACCGTATGTTGTGTTCTTTCAAGCTGGCGCGTTGTAACCACGATTGCTAGTAAGTGTTTTGTTGTCAGCCATAAATATCCGATTCTGATTCCGCTTAGCCGGGTGATTTTCGGCGTGCGCCAGGATTGAATTCAAGTGCTCCCTCTGTGTTCCGCCTATTGATTTGATCGTCAAAATTGTCAATCATTTTCTGGGCGGAACTTATTTTAGAGCCTCCATTGCTGTGATCCAATCTCGTTGAAATAACGCTTTATTACTGAGCAAAAAGGTTAGATTATTGAAAAGTCAAACTGGCTTTTAACTTTAAAAACACATATTAATAAACGTATACGGCACGACAGGAAGAGAATGGCAATTGGTCCATCGCAAGGTTCCTCTCACTAACCATTGGCGGAGCCATCTGTCAATTAAATCCTAACCGTCGTCCTCGTGTATTTCTGACCAATCAGAGGGTTTGTTTTCGAGTTTTAGTGGGCGTGGCTAAACGCGTGTACGGTCGAACCGCAGGAACTGTCATCGGCAACAAGCTGGACTGCTGCCGTCAGCTAGCAATGCTAGCCTGTATCTCGATTGGTAATACCAGCAACAGGTTTCCACTTCAGGTAATTCCTCAACTTTGATTAATGTTATCCATTTAACAAACTGTTTGAGGCTCTGCGTAAATAGTCATTGTGTTACAAGCAGTTTTTGCAACGTTATGGCTTGTTTGACTGCCATAGCGTTAGCGTTAGCTAGCCAACAATAGCAGCCATGCTAGGTACCACGTTATGTATAGGGAGACGACTCTTGTATGCATGTAATACAGTTTATTACAACGAAGTTAACGACAACTGTCAGTATAAATAGCGTATCTATTATTATCCATTACCACATTGCACTTGTAGAGTAATGCCAACCTTCTGGTATAATGCCAGACCAGTGGTTAGACTACTATAATCACTAGGTTGTTATAACTGTAACATTGCAGAGGCAATATGCAAAGTATATGAAATCAGTGTGATGCTGTAAGATTTTAGATTAAGCTGGTGCTACAGTGAAACGATATTTTGACGTTGAATACAAGTTAAATTGTAGTTACATTAATTTTTTAACATTACATTCACTGAAGTTGTAAGATTCCAAGGGTTAGTGAAGTAAAAACTTTACTAGTAGTTTATGGCATCTCACTGCTGTTAGATCAGTTATACTTTGTGGCTGAAGGAATCTGAGATTTAGCGTTTAGATGACACAAAACAGGAATTTAAAGACTGTGTAGGAATGTAGAAAGGGGGACATACCTATGCTACTCATGTCCAATTAATATTTGTTTGTGGAGCTTTCTCTTGTTGTCATCATCCCTCTGCGCTGCCACACTCTCGATTATTCAGAAATAAAAAGATTAGTGGATAGCAATCGAGCAAACACAATATTATAAATTATGTCACACATTATAACACTATTTTACAAATGTAATACACCAGGTCGTGGTGTGCACCGGGTACATGAAGCATGCTTGCTCCTGATTTTGACATGGTTAAATATTTGTATGAGGCGATAGTGATGTTAACAAATAGAGTATTGTGTCACAAATCCTTACAATTGCAGGATGTATACGAAATAAATTGTTTTGCAGACATAATTTGTGCAGGCGATGGTGACGTAGTGACAAGCAAAGTCCACTTGCACACAGGTTAATAAAACTATCTATGCTTATCAATACAGATGAGCTCAGCTGACATGTGCTACAGTGCATTCTTATTTGATGCATGCAGTAAATATATATTATTTGTCAGTGGTTTTATAGTTAGATTTATTGTTGCAAAGAAGCATTGAGAAATGTTGTTGCTGATAGAAAACAGTTGAACTGCGCAGAGAGTTCAGCTCAGTCGAAGCAGGAGCAAGGAGAGGGCAGAAAGCGGAGAGATCGGTCTGGGTTTTATTATGCTCAATTTCATCAGTATTTGCCTATCTAACCGGTCGGACTCATGGTGAAGAGAAAGAAGACGTCGCCTACTAGCGAAGAGCATGAAAATGGGTAACATTATGTTTAAAATAAACACTTTATTTAGAGGTCGAATGCACCGAGGGGTTTCGTTGTCGTTTCTGCAGGGCGCTAAACTGAAAAGCGCTCGCATTTGAATTTAGTTGAAATTCAACCTCAAATATTACCCTTTTGAGCCGACAGACACTTGGTAAAACACTGCCGTCAGTTACTAAACTATTTTGGTTGTTGAAAATAATTTATCTCAAGACGGTAAATGCATATATTTGGTGTTGTTTTGTCGGGACTGGAGAGGGGATTTGAAACAAACAGCGGCGGCCATGTTGAGAGACAGTGAACGTCGTCTTTAGAAGTTAATTTTGCACATCGCTTTGCTCCTAATGTGACAAATTTTCCCTGAATGTGTTTTGGCAGCATGACACTGGGCTCCAGGGAGGGGATCGGTGTCGATGGGAGGAGGAATCCGTCCAGAAAGCCCGAAGGTTGCGACGAGGAGGAGAGCGGAGAGCAGGCGAGCGAGGAGCGCAGTACAAAGGGAGACGACGGAGTGGAAATTCTTAATCCATCAACCACGGCTCTCAGCCCCGGTTCAGCTCCGGTTCTCCCCGCCTCTCCGCCGAACCGAACCGGGCTTGGCTCAACCCAGCACCCCCAGACCTCAGCGGAGCCCGCCCCTCCGTGTCACGACCAGCATCATTTTCTCCGATCAAGCGTCCGACCTCCGAGCAAACGCATCCGGAAGGATTCAATCGGCTCGACCATCAATGGACATGGCGGGGCAAAATCTAAAGGTATGAACAGATCAGAGAAAAGTGTGCACAGGTGGGATTAGCAGGGGGTCTGCCCTCAGTTGTCACTGTGTTTACAGTTTGTTTATCAGTGATGGCTACACTGATGCTGGTTTTGTTGCTGTGTGTACTCCCTGTGGGCCACTGGCTGGGTTGATTTTTGGCTGCTCAGACCCAAGTTACAATACCATCCTGTGAACCATTTATGTAAAAAAGGAGCAGAGTCACAGACCAGAACTTAAATTTCAATTTAGATCAGACTATTTTCAGTTGCAATAGACAGCAGACAATTACAATACATAAACAGACAATAACAACAACAACAACAACAATCATCAACAACAGGACACTAGGGATGCACCGATGTATTGGCCGGAGATCGGTATCGGCTGATATTCGCCTTGTTGACTGCAATTGGAAAATAAGATGACATTCACAGATGGCAGTGGCTGATATTTATCTGTTGTGTTGCATCAATTATTGCGCTGACTAAATGTGTTAAAAATGCTTTTGAAGCAATTATTTTTCCCCCCAAATTATCTTTTTCATGTGAAAGAGGGTTATATTAAAAGTTGTTTGTATGATTGAATTTGTGCTCATTCAAAGATAGTGTAATGAAATGTTTATTTTAATAATGAAGACATGTTTCCCTGGCAAAGAGGGGAGAATAAATAACAAAAACAAACATTTAAACATCTGTATCAGCTATCGGTATCGGCCCAGAATTTCACAATCGGTGTATCCCTAGCCCAGTGCCCGAATTACCTTAATTCAGCAGTTGATCATCGCATGCATCTTGGATATATTTATATTTATACATTTATCTTGGTAATATATCCCACTACAAATGTATTTTTGTATGCATTTCATTACATACATTAGGCCTACATACAACATACATATCCAGTTTGTACATACATGTATATTTGGTTAATAAAAACACTATGTAGCTATTGATACAAATCAAATTGTATACAAATATAATATTGCATATATGCTACAATAAAACCAACTTACAATATGATATATGTTGGAATACCGAAGGCATTTTTAGTACTGTTTTAAGCTCACGATGTGTTTACACAGAGACGCAGTTATGCAGGTGTTTAGGAGTACAATAAGAAGTAAGGGTATTCATGGACAAAAATCTAAAGTGCCAGTACTCAGTATGGGTGAGTACTGGCCCATTTCTGTAGTATACGTTACAATTTCAGGCACTGCATTCGCCACATATCATTAAAGTGTTATACTTATTATAAAGTGCAGCATCCACACACACACAGAGGTTTGCTTATTTTGTTTCAGTGTGTTCATCAGTGCAATACTGGTAGGCACAAATAATTTGCGAGCCCAGCTGGTTTGGAGGGATGGCACCCTATACCGTCTGCCAACAGATCCTATACACTAAATAGGGGATGTGATACCTCTCTAATAATTGCCTGCCCTTTCCTCACCACTCGGGATTCACAGGTCATCGTCATGCAATCACTTTCTTGAAAAAAATGCTATTGTGGCTTTAAAACCACATTGCTGTTATGACTGTCGTTATCAAGTGAGTGTAAAAAAACAAAACAAATCACAGGTTTAAGTTAAAGTATTTCTGCATGGAAATGATAACAGGGCAGCAGCATTATTGTAGACAGTGGCTCGCACTTTTATTTTATTATATGCAGGATGACCTTGTTGCCCTCAACAATTTTATTGATCCATTGATCCAACCAACTGGTGAATTAAAAATTGTTTTTGTAATTTAAAAATGAAGAAAAAGAATAATTTTATAAAATGTATCTATACATGTCATCACAAACAATAGTAATGCAACAAACAACTAAAATGCCATAGTTGTGCATTGTCATTTTAGCAAATCTCAGATAATGTCATCTGTGAATTGAAATAGGAACATTAAGAATCCGAGCAAAAAACGAAAGCTAGAGATAAGGATTTGCCTCGTCGATTACTGATAAAAAATAAAACACTAAAGAAAAGTGCGGCGGGAGCATTAATGTCCAGCATGTGTGAAACTTGTGAAGTGATTTCTGCTCATTTGAAAGCCTGTTATTTTAGAGCTACACCACCAACCAGAAACCTGCATCTTCCTCACTCAAGGATTCTGTTTTTTTCCTCAGATTTAGTAAGGAATTATTACTGACTTGTTTCAGTGTGTATAATAACTATGCTGCTCTGTAATGACAGTATGTACATTTTGTGTTTCTTTAAAAAAAGGCTTTTTAAATGAATTGGACTTGGCTCAGACAGAACATTCTCAGTGATGAGTTTCTGTGATGGGTATGACTGGCGGATTGCTTTTGTTGTTGTGGTTGTTGTTGTTGTTGATGCAAAGAGAAAGAGACTTGTTTCATCAAACTTATATTTAGATTGCCCAAGTGTTGACCACTTGACCAAGGAAGCCCTACTTATTTTTTAATATGATGCTATATTAGTGCACATCTATTTTGTGCCTATGACCAACGCAGAGATTTGTATTTGTAAATGAACAGAAACAGAAAATCTACATTAGCCTTAAAATAGTGCAGTGCTGCAACAGCGACTGCCTCTGTGCTCGTGTTAATGCATCTGGCATTGTGCTCTGCATGTGCTGGGGTAAACTCCGCCATTGGAGCCCACCAGGAGTTGGTTTTGGACCCGTGTACTGCGGACCTGGCCGTCTGATTGCTTTTCCTGCCTCCTTGCCAGAGCTGAACCACAGAAGGGGAAGCTCTGCAGGCTGTGCAGTGTAATAGCAGTGGGAGGCTTTGTGTGCATGCATTTTTAACATCTCCTAAACCACAAACTATTGTATTTTTCCTTTCCATGCCATACAAAATAACCCAGGCGGTCAACCAAAACATTTGGCTCAATGCTTACATCCTTTGCTTTTCTCTGAATGTTTCATGACTTGATTTGTGGGCTCTCGTCTCTGTGTAACACAGGGGCAGAGAATGGTTCTTCCTCCCAGGGGACAGTGGGACAGTCGGGGCCTGTGGCCGGCTCCGCAGGAGGAGTGTCGAAGGCCTCCAAGGGCCAAGGGTCTGCTGAGAAGGAGGAGCAAGCTGGTAACCAGAAGAGGGCCCGTCGGCAGTGGGAGTCTTGGAGCACAGAGGACAAAAACAGCTTTTTTGAGGGTCTCTATGAGGTAAAGGGTAGAACCAAATAGATTGTCATATGTCAAAAATGGGCACTACCTTATGTGGCACAAAAAAGTACTTTTTACTTTTGACATCTTGTACTCACCTGTACTTCTCTGGTCTCCAGCATGGGAAGGATTTTGAGGCCATCCAGAACAATATTGCAATGAAGTACAAGAAAAGAGGCAAGCCAGCCAACATGGTGAAGAACAAGGAGCAGGTTCGCCACTTCTACTACCGGACCTGGCACAAGATCTCCAAACACATTGACTTTGCCAATGGTGAGCTGCCCTTTATCTTTGTCACCCAAAGAAACAGATGGGACCTTATTGAGTCTCAGTGAAAGTTGGATGGTAGAAAAATATTTAAGTTGGGACTCCACATATCATTTTCTTTTTAACAATAAAAACATACAACTTATACTAGGGATGGGACAATAAAAGATTTTATTGTGGATCACGCTAAAAACACTCACAATAAGTTGATCGTGGTGAATTTCCATTATCGGGATAATCGTGAATATCCTCAGAAATTGACTGCAGTTTACTACAGTGTCCTATCTGTGATGCAGTAAAATATTTGCTTCTTAAAAAGTCGTAATGTTAAGAGAAAGAAGTCATAATGTTTCACATCGTCCCATGCCTAATTTATACCATCTCACATTGTCTTACTTATCCTGATATGTCCATTAGAAATGTCAACATGACAGTCGTATGCACGGTTGCCACGGGCCGTTGAAATCCTTGAACGTTTGTGAATTTGATGGGGGAAAAAACAAGGCCTTGAAAGTTTTTGAAAATAGACATAAATAGACATGGGTCAGTGAAAGAGCTTGGATTGATATATTCTGTGCAAGAATAGAAATTGAATTTAGATATTTTCTTTTTTACTTAACGTTAGTAAATAGGTTCTGCTGTCTGTATGTGTTTCCCGCAGTATGTTTTCATATTGTTTCATGCGCCAGCCTGCTAGTTCTCATTATAAAAATTCTCAGTGTTGTAAAGTAATTAACCTTGATCTGTGTCTCAGACTATGCTGTGTTGGGTCCTTGAATTTGAATTTGAATTTATTATTCACTCTGTATGTCATGACAGGAAGAAAAATGAGTTTTTTTTCAACAATTCCCACACAGCTGTTTATATAGCATTTTGTTAAGCAGGGAGACTTTGTCCCAAAACATATGTTTAAAAAACCTCTCCAGATAAGCTCTCTGCTACAAAAAGCCCAGAGTGTCACTGTGGCGTTATCTTTACGTAGCATACACATGACTCCTACATCGCTGGTTACAGCAGTGTTGTGACCTGTGCCACCTTTTCCTTCTCAGCGTACTCCAGAGTGCTGAAGAAATCCTCTCAAGAACTGTACGGCCTCATATGCTACGCCGAGCTCCGCAAAAAAGTTGGAGGATGTAAGTGAAGGCTGTATATGTGTTTGAGTGCATGCCTTTTTTTAAAAGTTGCATTGTGTGCGAGTGTTTTTCTGCTGTTAGTTTGGGACACAAGGGATGTGATTTAACGCTGCACCCTCCCAGTCATGGGGGACAGCTGCTCCTGAGGGACAGTGATGTAAACAGCTCTGTGTTTTGTCTTTGACAGTAATGGATGATAAGAACGTGGCAAAGCTGAATGAACTAATCCAGCAAGGGTAAGTCGGCAGTAAAATTGAAAAAAATGCATCGCCCACTCACACCGTTTTCAATTATTTTGTTAAATAACGCCGGTTGTGTTTACGTGCACACATCTGGGAATGTCAAGTATGCAGTTTTTTATTTTAAAGGACTACTTCATCCCCAAAATGATCATTTGTATGTCAGTTACTCACCCACCCGTGTTACGTTGAATTTGCGAAGAAAACTTTTTCTTGCGTACCTCCATGGTGAACAAAGAATCCTAAAATGGAGAAAATTCTTGATGAATTTAAGTAACGGGGCTCAGTCATCCAGTCGTACGCTCTGTACTTCCCAAACACATGCATTTCACTAAAACCTTACTATTAACAACACTTCCACATAACCGTCTCACATATCTCTTATGGTGACATATGCCAAATACAAGAAATGTGCATTAGCAGCAGAAACACTTATAAGTAGACCACTAATATCACTGATACTTAAAGGTTACAAAATGTAACATTTTTCAAAACATGCATGATATGTTTTGGGATGGTATAATATTACCTACTGCATGGCTACTGTGTTGTGAAATATTTTTGTTATTTTGTGTACCACTTGTACAATTGTTCAGCTTATTCTGCGACGTGTACATGATGCAGAAAAGTTCACATTGAAGACTTGTTCTGTCTGTTTGACCAGGGCCACCACTGTGCGCTCCAAAGGGAGGAACTTACGAATCAAAGCGCCCATGTGCCGAGCGTTGAAGAAACTCTGTGACCCAGACGGTGAGCATGTGATGCACAGACACCCGACACACACTATACATGCAAAGTAAACAAACATCAGTGCTGAAAATATAAACCATGGCGAATGGTTGAGGTGCAGGGTTTGTGGGGGCGGGGTTTTGGCAATAACAATGGCAGCGTGTGGGCTCGTGGCGTTTCCATGGTAACTCTGTGGGAACAAAGTGAGGAGGAGGAGGAGGAGCAGGAGGGAGATGATGGAAATGACTGAATTTGGCTACTGAATTTTGGTTGCCTGCTAATCCATTAAGCATGAAAGTGTGCACGAGTGCGTACAACTCAACTCTTTCCTCAATTGCACTTTCAGCTATATCGTACTGTTTACGTAGTACTTCTGTGGCTCATTATGTTCAGTATTTTGTTGACGCCAGCTCTCACTCTTCAAAACCACCTGACCTTTTTTCTCAGAAAATAATTTTGTTGGTGTTTCTCTCATTCAATCTCACCGTGTCTTCCTGTCCCCGCAGGAGTGAGTGACGAGGAGGACCAGAAGCCGGTGCGTCTCCCTCTGAAGGTGGCAGTGGAGCTCCAACCACGCAGTAACCACTCCTGGGCCCGCGTTCAGAGCCTAGCCCACAACCCTCGCCTCAGGTCAGGCATGCCTGTTAAGTAATAATAGTAGTAGTATAGGAGTTAATTACCAACAATCACAAGAATGTCTTAATAATTAGCTTCAAAGCAGACATTTGCATTTATTTCAGGAACGCGTGACAATCAGATTGCAGCAATATCATAACAGTATAGAATCCATGAACATTTAGTCTGCTTTCTTGTTTTGTTATTGTCAAGTCATTGTTTTCAGAATCAATTTCCCAACAGCACAGCTCAATAATGCAATGCCTTTTGGTAAATTAATTTGCATGAATGCATCATCAAGCAGTTCTGAAAGTAATGACTGTTTGCAAATGATGCACCAACAGACTACAATATAAGATTGACAAAATAACTATTTAAAAATGTATGTGCGCTTTGGAAAAAGGTCAGCATAAATCCTAAGTATATATATATGTATAGTATATTTTTAGTTGGCCAGATCAATGACTAAAGTTCATCTATATTGTCATATGTGTTTTGATTTAGTGTGAGACCTAAAAGTGCTGTATATGTGGGGAGCATAAAAACAAAATTGCCCAGTGCTGTTCTGCACCATGTTACCACAGCAGCTTGTAAATCAAAAACTCATCTTTTTGTCTTGTCCAATGCAGGATGGTGGTGGAGCTCCACAGGAAAGTCTCCAGCCTCATCGAGTATCTGAAACAGAAGTGGGCGTACCATGACCAGCGGATTGTATCCTCTAAAACATCCCCAATATGTGATCAGTTTATACAAATTACGCCTATTTGGTAAATTGTGCCAGCATTTTCACATAAAGCATTATGAATGCTGAACTTATAATGCATCATGTCCACCACTGGTAATATTTTATAAACCCTGTTACAAGTTGTCATTCATGATTTTAAACATTTATAAAAAGTTTTCTAAATTCATTATGTTTTATGAATGTGATTATAATGCATTATAAATATGACCTTCATATAAAGTGTTACCAGTTTTATACATTCAGCTGCCAATAACAGGCTACAATGTGTTGCACAGTACCATACTTCTGTTATCAGTGTTATTGCACTTCAGCTGTAAACATTCATGTCTATTTCTGTCAGTGGTGTCTGAGTCCTTGACACTGACGCTTCAGCTTAAGAGTCTCATGGAGAGGGAGGCTCTGGAGGCTGGTCAGTCCAGCACAGCCTCTCCCAGCAAATCCCAGCAGGAGGAGCTCTTTCTCTTCCCTGCTGAGAGCAGCACTTTGACCACACTGCCTGGCGTGGCACGCGTCGTTCACTCCAAGGCCTCCTGCACTGTACACTGGCTCGAAAGTGGCAAGAACCGGCCTAACGCCAAGGAATTGCCAGCTGCTCAGATTCTGGGTATTCACGCGGCTCCGCCACTTCGGACTGGTGCTAAATCTGGACGGGGAGGCACCACGGCTGCTGGCGCTGCTGGTGCTGCTGGTGCTGCTGGTGCGGCTGGCGCTGCTGGTGCGGCTGGCGCTGCTGGTGCGGCTGGCGCTGCTGGTGCGGCTGGCACTGCTGGCGCTGCTGGCGCTGCGGGTGCTTCAGTGACTGTGTTTGGCGATAGTCGACCCGAGCCTTCACAAGACTGTTCTTCAAAGGCAGAGGAGAAGAGACCCCCGTCTGTCTCTGTCCCTGCTTCCTCTCAGCAGACTGTGGCTCCGAGGGAAGAGGGAGCTGGGATGGGACCATCTGAAGGGTGTAGCAGTATGGAGGCCAGTAGTGGTGTAGCAGTGACCAAAAGCACGGAGAAGTTGTGTAGTGGTACAGAAAGCTCGTCAGAGCAGTGCAAAGAGGAGCAGAACACCGGCACTTCTTCCCCAGAGGCCACTCCCCCAGCCAAAGCGGCGGTGCCGGGCTCAGAGGAGGGGATATCGCAGGGCTCCGCGCCGGCAGCCAAAGAGCGGGCCGTGGAGCAGATCAGAGGGGAGGGCTGGAGCGCCCGTGACGCAGAGAACGTCACCCTGGCTGAGCTCTACCTGATGTTCGGGAAGCCTGGCAAGCTGCAGCTGGAGTACGAGTGGCAGCCCGCTGCCGCTCCTTTCAACAACCAAGAAAACGGAACGGCCTCGGCACAGCTCAAGCCCAACAGGACACAGCGAGTGCTGCGCTGCCTGCTCAAGCTGGTGTCCACTGAGGTCAACCCTAAACCTTTGGTAGGGATTAACAGTTACTTCTTACAATGTCGTTCTTGCTGGTTGCCAGAATTTTATCTTCCATCTGTGAACAAAACCCAGTGGCATGGATTAAGAACTTATTGATAGTGATGAATATTGTTTTAAAGTTGTCGTTAATCACACGTAAAGCTGCAACGATGAGTCGACTAATCGATTAGTCGATTGACAGAAAAATAAACTAATAACTATTTTGATAATCAATTAATCTTTAAGTCATTTTCATGACAGACATCACCTTGGACTTTGAGAAACTCGGATGGATTTTTTTTTAACCATTTGACAATAATATCTGGCATTTTATAGACCAAACGTTTTATCGATTAATCAAGAAAATAATCAGCAAATTAATCGATAATGAAAATAATCGTAGTTGCAGACCTATCATATGCCACAGTGGGACGACAGTATGCAGAGTGCCTATTCCTGTGGATTCACAAAATTGCACTGCTCAGTGAATTCATCCTCAACAAGTCCTCCACAGATAAAGAAGGTTAAACACAAGTAAGCGTACAACGTAATGTATTTGTACGACGTCAGCTGAAATTCAGCACTGGGAATGGGTTGTGAATTGTTCTGTGGACCTTTCAATTAAACAGTAGTGAAAGCATTACTTCGAAATGTACATGTAGAGCAGATGGTGTCAACAGTGTTGTCTTCTCCTCCAGGCTCCAGAGCTGTGCTCCACAGCCACATCGCCACTCAAGACTCAGCAAGAGGAGCAGAACCAGGCCCTCACACCTCCGGGGAAGGGTCCCATAGCAGGTGTACGCAGCCCCAGCTGCGGCCGGCAGCAGGCCTCTGTCCGAGGGGCCCGGTTACACCTGCCAAACGCCGGAGTCTCAGGTATTTGTGGTATTTTCTCTCACATACTCTCAAGCAGACCTGGGCAAATTGTGGCCCACTGAAAGGCTCCCAAGGCCATTATGAGCACTTAGAAAAATTGCAATTAAAATATAACAAAAACAAAACAGTCATACAGTATATCCTGTAACTTTCAATATAATTTTGCTTACTGTTAAACTGCTATTGCACCTTTATTCTGAAATGTGTCAGTGCTGTGTTTATTGGTAATGATAACAAACAGTATATTTTATATTATAGTATTCACTTGATGCCAGATGTCGTCTACTGTTGCTGCTACTCTCGTTGCAACCTCTCTTTATACATCAGTGGTTGCAACTCGTATCTGGGATGCATGGCATACTGTAAAACTTCACATTTTGGACCCTGCCAACATAAATAATTTGTCTGCAATTAAATCCCATGGCAATTCAGAAAGGGTAACCAACAGTTGAAGTGCATTTTCGGTAATGACTTTCAACAAGTCAAGATACAGATCCTGTCTCACAGAGACTTCAGCTGTAGTCATCAGAACATCCAAGACTATAACTGACTTTGATGCCCTCGTTCACGCTCATTCGAGACTTCATTCCTCCCACTGAGTAACATTTGTGTCCGGCCCACAGCACACTGATCAATTCTCCTATGGCCCCTCCATGAAAAATAATTGCCCACCCCTGCTCTAAAGCCTCTACTACAGGCACAAAATGTGCATTCAATTTCAGCGTAACTGATTCCCTATAAAGATTGTAGCTGCGGTCGTCAGCACAGCAGCTACTCGGTTTTTGCACAACAAAATCTTAGGTGATTATTTGAATATTTTATGTACTGTATTTTCCAGACTTGTTAGAAAACCCTGGTACAAACAAACTGTAGTTGCTCTTGTGTGTGTGTTTTCGAATTAAACACAAAGAATCACTCACATGACATTGTTCCTCCCGTCTTCAGGTGGACGTAACCTTCCCCGCTCTCTGCTGGGGTCGACGGCGGGCAGCGACGCAGAAAGCGGCGTGTTTGCAGTACCCACCACGCTGCCCCCCAACAGCTCGCGGCACAACCGAATGTTTTCCCCCAACAAGGAAGCCGAGCTCGCCCTCAAACAGCAGCTCGACTCTATCAGTGTAAGACAGAGCAATAATGCATTCTTTTTTTGCAATTGTACAAAGACTAAATTGGTTTATCGTCCACCGGAATATGCAAAAAAGTGAATATGCTTCTTTTTTTTATTTATATATATATATACAGATGCAGTCAGATCTTTTCCTTTCAAGGCAGAGAAAACCTCGAAACAGACAACTTCGGAAACCACTTGTAGTTCAGGTAAGAGAAGAACAGAAGGATGTTTTAATTTATCTATTCTGTAGTATCGCAATGAACACAAACACTTGTCTGTTGCGTTGTACAGTAGTATAAACTGTCCTTTTGTAATGCCTCAAACATAAATACTGCCCATTAGAATATGAACAGGTGTTCAACATGTAGCATAAAAAATCACGTCTAAAAAATATTTAAATTGTCGGTTTGTGAAAGAAATGCTGTTATAAACTGTGCATTTAGTTCAGTTACTTCCGTCTCGTCCACAGCGAACACTCTTACCCCGAACTACAGGAGATACTCCTCAGCATGTCTGCTCCTTCTCCATCCTCTCCAACTCCTCTGCCACAGGTACTCTTCAGACATCAGGCTCCTGCAGGGAAATCTGTTGTGAGCAGAAGATAGAAATTATTGTACTTGTATAGTGTAGAGTAAAACAGTTTTTTACACTACGTCATGCGTTTTTGAAAGTAGATCCTTGAATAGGTTTATTAATGCGTAGCTGGTGGCAATACACTCGGATAATGTGCATAACTAAATGTCATTTCTCCTTTTCCACAACAACCCTGCTAATCTCTCGCTCTCTCACTTCCTGTTTCTTCCCTCAGGAACTGGATCTTTCCGGCCAATCCACACTCGCCTGGCTCCTTCCTCCCGCCCCCTCCTGTCCAAAGCTTCCCCTGCAGTGTCCAGCTCTGCAGCGGCCAGCCAGCTCTCCAGTATGTACTGCTTTCATTCATTCATCTTCCTGTTTCAAATCTGTTCTTGTTATTCTATGTAAAAAAGAAAAGAAAAGCATGTGTAGATATGCTCTTTTTTTATTTTGAAATTCTCCTTAACTGGGTTTTAATCACATATTTTCTGACATGGCTCTTTCAGTAAATGGGCTCAACAAAACAGGAAGACTACATAAACAACAAAAGAGGGTTCTACATTTTTGATCTGTCAAATTAAAACTAACTACATTATTATGAATCAGTTGTATATTTTTGTTCTTCCATCTCATAGAGTCCTAGTTAAGAGCTTCTTACACACCACCAACAATATTCTTAAGAAATAATTTTCCTTCTGTGTCAAATCAAGCTTATGTAAAATTAAGTTGTTGTTTTTTTAATAATCCAAAATGGACTTTAAGTTTCAAAGTATATGGAAATTATTGGGTTCTTTACCCCCACATGACAGGGTTAGGGTTTTGAACAAATACTCTTTTGTGCAGTAAAATAATTAATTTGCATGCTTTCACTTTTTATATTGACATTGTTGCTGAATTGAATTGCTAAAGCAACATTTTTGGGTCCATCTACACATGCTCAGTTACTGTTACTTATCAGCTGTGTGCTGATGTGACACATCCCTTGTGTTTCTAAACTGCTAATACTCTTTCAGGTGCCATTGACCTGGCAGCTAAGTCCGCAGGTATCATCCCAGGCAGTCCCTGTCGGGAGCTGAATTCTCCCGCTGTTGATGACAGCTCTCTGCTCGCCACGGAGCCCGTCGTTGATGCTGAACCAGACCCCCAACTCCTCCAGCACAACGTCCCAGAGGTCAGCAGCTCACGCTTACATAATACAATTTGTTATATTATTCAATATTCAGTTGAGTTATATGTAAAGTTCAAGAAAATCCACTCAATTTTTTTTTTTAAAGTTCAATAAATGCATGATGTTTTCAGTGAGTAATCCTGTTAAATAATCGTGATCTCAGTATTGACCAAAATAATCATGATTATGAATTTTTCCATATCGAGTAGTCCTATTATTAGTGTAAGAATAATAACCCACAACAGCGAAAAGCCATGTTTTTGTTGTTTTCTGCTAATTTCCTGTCATTGTATCCAAGCCTGACATGCTCGCACGCACGCACGCACGCACGCACGCACGCACACACACACACACACACACACACACATTACTCTGACAACTCATCTGTTGAGGAAATAAAACCTTAGAAAGTCTAAGAAAACATCCCCCAATTAAGCGTTTGACTTACTTTACTCTCCACAGAATGGTCAGCCTCCACCGTCTCCTGGAGCGAGCGGTGACGGGGACTCGCTGCTCTCTCCGCCCAGCGTAGCCTCGCTCCTGGACATCTCTCTCCCCGGCCCCCCCGAGGAGGCTCTCGCCCCCGGAGAACCTCAGACGCACATCAGTGACTCCATCATCGAGCTCGCCATCAACTCTGCCCACTATGGAACGGGTATTAGCATTAAATTGAAATGTTTATACTGGAGCGCCGCTCCTTTGCACTCCACACCAACAGGGTTTGGTGTTCTCATGAGGCTGTTGTGCTGCATGTAAGACAGTTTGAAAATGTTTTCTGTGGAAGAAATATGTTGACAAGCAAACCAACTGAACTCCTGAGACCTCAGGCTTATTGGAACATTGTGTGTGTGTACTCTAATGGCTGTTTACCTGTTCCGCTGCAGGCGAGGAGGCCACTCTCTCTCCAGCCAAGCTGAGCAACAACGACGGCTCCAAACTGTTAGCCTCGTCTCCCTCAGTCAGCCCGTCCAGAGGCTGGATCCCATCACCCAGCCACGACCCCCAGTGGTATCCCAGCGACTCATCTGACTCCACACTGGGATGCCTCCTCTGTAAGTCTTTTTCTCTCTTAAAAGGTGGAGTCAGCAATTCCAATCCAAAATCCAATACACTTCTTGTCAAATTCAGCGAATATTTCCTCATGGTCCGCTAGTTCTGTGTGTGCGCAGAAAAAAATTCTGATGTTCATACACAACCAACCCTGGCTCTGTGAATGGGAAAACAAAGTGGCTCGGACCGAGCCAACACTATTCCAGCGTGCTCGTGCACAGGACAGGGGGAAGGCCATGGATGTATAAAGAGAAAGGCAGTGGCAGCGAGAGGGACGGTAAATTTGTCACATGCTAACATCAAGATCAATAATCTTTCTCCAGAATCGCTGACTCCACCTTTAAATAAATATACACATCCTATTAGAGACAGTGTTTCTGCCCGCCGCTGCTTCCGAATTTTATGAAATGTCATGAAGTCGCAATTACACGACTCTGCGGAGATGTCCGCTCCACTGAACGGTCGTCAGCTCTCGCTCCGCTTTGGGGATGAGCAGCTGGAACAGCGACAGGACGTCAATCACTCGTGAAGTCATGACAACCAAATAAACAACAGCGCGAGTGCAGCATTTTCTCCTCAGGTAGAGTGACAACCGGGGACAAACGCCTCGACGGCTGTGTTCCCATGGAAACCGTAATCACGCAGGTCCCGCAAAATATGACAGTAGCTTGGAATATAGCCACATGGGGCGCTGAATTTGATTAATTTACTGTTTATCAGACCACAATGAGACAAGAAAGCAAACAGCAGCTTTGGAGACGGACCTTCAGTTCGCGGCTGTAGCAACTTGAATTCAGCCAGCGCAAACCCCAGCAACCTGTGTAACGGCAGCAACAGAAAGATTGCTGATCCGTGGGGATGGTACGGGATCAGCAAACTGTGTTAACCCTGAACATTTCCCCCCCGCTGCCGAAAAAACCCCCCACTGAGATCTTCTTTGATGCTCTACTGAACTCTACTGTGTGCTTCCTATCCAAAGAGTTGATACTAGAAATGAAAGTTAAAGCCTGAGACGGACAAGCAGACTGTTGAATTGAACATTTTAAAAAGTACTGTGTCAATGAAAACCGTAAAATCAGCGTATTAATATGACAAGTTATGGTCTACTTCTACCCGTGTTGTGGTTGAAAAATCAAAGCGTTGTTAAACTGACTGTAAAACACTACATACTAGCTTTAATGTCAGACAAATTAATAAAGGAAGTGATAAAGTAAACCGTCAGAAAGAACTCTTTGTGCCTTCAGACATTAATTCTCTTATTAATGCACAAAAACAGACGCAGCTGTAGACTTCCTCTTGCAGCAATGTCTCATAAAGACGACTTTGTTTCCACTCTTCATGTGTGCTGTCCCTTTTATTCACGGTCTGTCTCCTTTGCTTCCAGCCAGCATGGTCTCTCCTGATAAGGGCAAGCGGACCACCCTAACCCCCTCTGGCCCCTCCAGCGGCACAGCTTTGCTTGGTCCTAGCCTCCTGGACTGCAACTCCCATGATTCCTTTCAGTCCCGTGGCCTTCCTGATGTGGCAGAAGTAAGTTGAGCCGTTTCTCATTAAGGGATATGTAAATGGGCAGAATGTTTGTATCGAGTCTTTTACAAATGAGCAATTTTGCATTTGTATTCTTTAGTTGCACATTCGGTCTAAAAATTGGCTTCCTTGTAAATAGTTTGACATTTGGAGAAAGTTTTCACTTTCTTGTCAAGAGTTAGGTCGTGGTTACACTTTGTGATCGGATGTGCCAGATTGGAATGCTTTGTCCATATGTGCGGGTCCCAAGATCTGATCTCGGAGCATACAGGTCTCACGTAACCAGACTTATCTCCAGTCTGGATTGAATGTGCATTCACTCCTGGATAGTGAAAAAAAACCTCCTTTGCCTGTTTGTCACAATCACAATCGCCACACCCGACGGTGCCTCTGCAAAATAGCGTCAGGAGGGAACCCGTTTCGGTGCAACACCTACACGATAATGTTGTAAACATATTCTTTGTAAATCTTTACAATTATTCACTCAAAGAACAGAGCAGGCCTGCCTTATCTTCAAAACATGTCATTTTCAGCGTGTCGTTTGATAGCTCCGAGGTTGTTGTTTGTTTCGCATAGCGAAGGGACTTTGAAATCGGGGATAGAGTTGACAGTTAATGCGTCCTGGCATGATCGATTTAAAAAGACAACGGCCTTAGATGAGAAGATTGATACGTATAAATTTGAAGCTACAACCAGCTTAGCTCAGCATAAAGACCAGAAATGGGGAAACAGCTAGCCTGTCTTTTTTCAGTTGTCTTCAGGCTGTTGTCATTCCCGTTGTACATTGAAAGCTCTTTGTGCTCACAGATGGACTCTCAGCTTGCTTGTATGATGAGTGAGAGCAGCGTGGACTACATCGCTCGCTTCAATGACCTGGCTCAGGAGCTGGCTGTGACCGAGCCCTCCATGCCGCCGCCCTGAGGGAGAGAGGACCTGGCTCCCGACGACCCACGGCCATCTGGAGGACACGAGTCCGCTCAGTCTAGACTGTCGCCACGCCGTCCGTCCTA
>JAOVVB010233958.1:0-10037 GCA_028570985.1 Heterobranchus longifilis | reverse complement strand
TTTGTTTGTTTGTTTTGTATAATACACTTTGGTTTGGTTTAAAAATTGTTGTTGTGTCGCGTCTTTACTTGTTCGGCTACGATTGCGATTAACTACTGATAAATTTAAATCCAAACGTTACATAGTGGTGGCCCGTACGGGGAATCTGTGTTTTCGGGTATTTTCCGGTTTTGTGTCTTGGCAGAGCAAAATGGATGCTAATAATGCTAATGCTAATGCTAGTGGTGCCGAAAAGGCCGACTTTGCTATTACTAGCCATGTACTGGATGATGTAGATGATGCATTTGTGACACGCTGTAACCCTACAGCTGAAATAACGTCATTGATTGGTTCATTGTATATATCGGATAGACATGATGATGATGATGATATTGATGCTCATGTGTCTGATATTAATGTTGTGCACACACTACAAAATGAACTAAATCAATGCAAAGTGGATGTGGTGGCTCTTACAGATGAAGTGAGCACGTTGGAACAGGATTTTAGACAATCCAAAAAAAGCAGTATAAACAGAGAAACCAGTTTTCATGAAGCAGTGGACGCTAGCTTAGAAGGGCTGGAGCGCTACTGCCAAGAGGCTCTGGAGAAACTGGAAAGAGCTGTCACTGACTGTTTTCTGCGACGTGACGTTATCTGGGAAAGCCAGATGAAGAAACTGCATCTCACTAGTACGCGCACCATCCAAAGGTTACAGGCCTACACCCCTGCATCACCCCAATCTCCTGCTCTACAGTCTCCCGGTACACCAATCAAAGCATCTACGGCAATGGTATAGCAAACAAGCAGTCATGTAACATACGATATTCCTCCTTGTGTTCCAGCACACTCTGCTGCTCAGCTTACCTCCTCAGTTTCACCCTCTTCTTCTTCCTTTTATGCTCGACCACCCATCCATTTGGAGTTTCCAGCCTTTGGCGACGCTTCAGAGACAGCGGATGTGCTCAACTTCATCGAGCAATGCGAGAATTATCTGGAGATCAGACCACTGTCCAGCCCAGAGCTGCTGGGACCCCTCAGCACAGTTCTACGAGGACCCACTCTGAGCTGGTGGAAGGCAGAGAAAGGCAAGGTGAAGGACTGGAAGTCTTTTAAACAGGCATTCATGGCTGCATTCTTACCTGATGACTACTTAACAGAAGTTGAAGACAACTTAAGGTCTCTGGTACAACAGCCTGGACAACGCTTGAGGGACTTCGCCTATGACTACCGGGCCCTCTGTCTAAAGTGGAAGCCTGACATCTCCGAGGAAGAACTGGTGGGTCGAATCCTGAATAACATCAACCCAAGAGTGGCAGGGTGTCTAAGAGGAACAGTGAACACCGTTGAACAGTTGGTGAAGATAGGTTCCAGGGTGGAAAAAGACTGGGCACCAAGAACTACTGGCAGAAGGTAGAGTCTCAGCACAGTAAGGAGAAAAGCCATAAGAAAGCAGCTGAGCGGGCTCCTTCGAAACACGTAGCGGGACTCTCCATTGCACAACCCCTTGCAGCTCCATCTCTCCTCCTGGTTCCAGTTACAGTGCAGGGAAGGGAAGTAAATGCTGTGGTGGATACAGGGAGCTCCTACACACTTATGAGGGAACATCTATTGAGGCAGCTCTGCGAGCAGGAGGCCAAGGGTGACGATTCTTCTCCCCAGAAGTTTGTCATGGCTGATGGAAAAACACATCAAACTCAAACCCAAAGCATGCTTCATTACAACTGGCACACTGCGGAATGTGAGCTGAACACTTATGTCATGAGCAACTCTCACCTGGCCTTCCCTCTGATCGTGGGGCTGGATTTCTTAAGAGTCACGGGAGCCATCTTGAAAATCGCTCAGGGAAGATACGGGCTGAAAACAGATGAAGGAGTCACCTATCACCCTTTCATAGCTTCCCCACCCTACTCTTTTCCTTCTACGGCAGCTAGCAGGAGCCGCACTCCCCTTCCAGCTACAACTAATCTGTATCTCGCCTTACCTGTGACACCTGATGACCTACTATGCACAGATGGAACCACAGAAAGCATGACAACCTGGGACACCAATAATCATGAGGAGCTGTTGAAACTAATGGCCGCCTGGCCACGCACCACCTCCAACATCCTAGGCAAGACTGCATTAGAAAGACACAAAATCACCTTATCAGACGACACACCCTTCAGATCACGAGTATATCGAGTTTCACCTTTGAAAAAAACAATCATAGAAGATCAAGTCGACCAGATGCTGAAGGACCACATCATCGAACCTTTGTGTTCACCCTGGTCCTCACCTGTTGTACTGGTACCAAAACCCGATGGGACTTACCGTTTTTGTGTGGATTTTAGAAAACTGAACAGTAAAACCAAATCAGATGCTTATCCGATGCCTTTAATTCACGACCTCATTGAATCACTGGAAGGCGCCTCCTGGTTCTTTACATTGGATCTGCAATGGCAGGTGGAGATGGAGAGAGAGAGCCGTGAAAAGACCACCTTCATCACCACCAAAGGCCTGTTTCAGTTCCGGTCCATGCCCTACGGACTTAGAAACGCAGCCGCAACGTTCCAGAGACTGATGGAGAAGGTCTTGGCAGACCTAAGAGGGAAAACGTGTTTAGTTTACATTGACGACATCATCATTTACTCCAAATCGCTGGAGCAGCATGTAAAACATCTGAATGCAGTGTTTTCGAGACTCACCCAAGCCAACCTCTCCCTCAATATGAAGAAGTGCCATTTCTTCAAGAGACAGCTGAAGTTTCTAGGTCACGTCATTTCTGAAGAAGGTGTGCAGCTAGACCCGGAGAAGACAAAGACGGTGGCTGAATATCCTCCCCCACAAGATTTAAAATCTCTCCAACGTTTTCTGGGTCTCGCCGGCTGGTATCACAAATTCATCCCCCATTTTGCAGATATAACCACGTCATTAAATAATTTAAAAAGGAAAGGAGTGATGTGGGAATGGACAGAAAAGTGCCAGAACAGCATGGATGGCATAAAACACACACTAATACAACCCAACCTAAATCTGCCTTTCCAACTACATACGGATGCCAGCAAAGTAGGCCTGGGAGCTATCCTCACCCAAACTGCAGCAGAAGGAGAACGAGCAGTAGCTTAAACCTCTAGAATGTTGAGAGGAGCGGAGCTGAATTACTCCACATCAGAAAAGGAGTGTTTGGCTGTAGTATGGGCAGTCAAAAAATAGAGGCACTACCTAGAGGGCAGGGCTTTCGAGGTCTATACCGACCATGTCGCCCTGTCATGGGCCTTCAACTGCCCAAAAACCAGCTCTCACCTCACCCGGTGGACGTTAAGACTACAGCAGTTCATCTTTACTGTTCATCATAGAAAAGGCTGTTTAAATCTGGGTCCAGATGCCCTATCCCGAGCGCCCCTGCCACTAAAAGTGGGTGCCGTCCCATGTCTAGCCATCACGACCACTAAATGTTCCTCCGACTTACCAAGCGACCTGTGTGAGATAACTCAAGCCCAACAGAAGGACCCTACAATCATGAAGCTGCTCTCTAAAGACCATCCAAGAAGCTCACGAGATCAGAGGGTCTCCTTTGAACATCATCAAGGGGCGTTATATCGCCTGGTACCAGTAAGTCACGGAGAGAAATTTCAGCTAGTTGTTCCCCAGTCATTAATTAAAGTCTTTTTACACTACTACCATGACAACCCCTTGGGTGGACACCTGGGGCAACTAAAAACAATGCTGAGACTGCTAAATGTGGCATGGTGGCCGACAGTGCGCAAAGACGTCTGGCAATATGTAAGGACATGCAACGTTTGTCAAAGATACAAAACCGAAAACTCTAAACCTAGTGGGCTGTTACAGAGCACCGAGGTCTCAGAGCCGGGACACACTGTGGGATTGGACATCATGGGTCCTTTTCCCCGGAGTAAAAGACAGAATGAGCACCTGCTGGTGGTGGTAGATTATTATACCAAATGGGTGGAGATGTTTCCCCTCAGGGATGTAAAGACTCCAAAACTGGTGAAAGTTCTAAGAGAGGAAATCTTCACTAGGTGAGGTGTCCCCAAATATCTAGTTTCCGATCAAGGACCCCAGTTCACGTCTCAGCTGTTGGCTCAACTCTGCCAAACCAGGGGGAGCGTTCAAAAGCTGACTACAAGCTATCACCCACAAAATAACCTGACGGAACGAGTTAACAGGACTTTGAAGACAATGATAGCTTCGTACGTTGGGGACCATCACCAAAACTGGGACCAATGGTTACCAGAGCTCCGATTCGCCATCAACACAGTCCAACAGGAGACAACCAGCAAAACTCCTGCAGAGCTCACACTTGGCCGACAACTAAAAGGACCACTTGAAAGGCTCATCAATAACCCACCAACACCGGATCACACTGTATACTCACTACTGGACAGACAAAGAACTATCACGGAGAAGGTGAGACGAAGAGTTAAACAACATAAAGCCAAACAAGCCAGATACTACAATGCCCGGAGGAAAGATGCGCACTTTCAGCCCGGAGAACTGGTTTGGATAAAAACTCACCCACTTTCCTCCGCAGCAAAGAGACTTTCTCAGCCAAGCTAGCGCCCAAGTGGGAGGGACCAGCCGAAATAAAAAACAGTAAAGGACCAATAAACTACACAGTGTCTTCAAAGTGGAGCTTCAAAGATGAATGGACAGATCAATGTACAGTGTACAATGTACAGTATGGTTATTCATTCTGCGGGAAGAATATTAATAATTAAAAATAATTAATAAGTATTAAGTATTATTAAAAAAAATACTTTGTCTCACATGATCTATAACCATGTCCTAACAGACAGACATGTACGTGGGCTTCAACCTAAAATATTATCGCTGGTTAAATTAAAGCTGATGAGCTTATTTTTAGCTTTAACATTTTACATATCTCTACAAACTCTTTTCCCGTCAACAAGGGCTTGTGTGGTCTAGTGATCTCCAAGGCAATTTTGCTCCTGGTAGGGTCTCCAAGGGCAAGCAGTTCTGGTGGAAGATCCAAACAAACATGATTCATACTGTAAAAACCCCAATGAACAAGAGGAATACAATATCTGCCCAGAACAGGGAAATTTGGACCTAAAGCCAGGCTAAGGGCAGAGTTTACCAGCAAGTACCAGGTTGCCCAGAGAAGTTGGTTGGGCTTAGCCTAAAATGGCAATTTGGAGGTCCATAATAGGGTTTGGTGCAATGCCCACTAGGTGACAGGAGAGGGGTGGAGCGCTTTGGGCGTGTCAATGGAGAAAAGGGATCATAAGACTGCCCATAGGATGGGTGCAGCTTCTGCAATGATGTGGTCACTGTACTGAGCCTTATAGTTGTGAACAGTGAGTTGAATTTCTCAATTTACTAGTCAGTCTACTTCCTTCCCTCACCTATAGTCATGAGTTCCACTACCATAGTAATGACCAAACAATATCAGAAACACAAGCAGCAGAGTGGTTTCTTCCATAGAGTAGAGTGGTCTTCTGCTGTTGTACACTGGCTAAAGGTTAGACATGCTGTGCATTTTGAAATGCTTTTTTTGTTCACAGTGTTTAATGAATTAATAGTCTCATAAATTTGCTCATATCATCTATAGGAGTCTCTTCCGTCATTTCAGTTTTGGTGTTAGTTCTGCAATTTCAATTTTTTATTTTTTTTGCACTTTCAGGACATTAGTGCCAGTCAACTATTGTATTATTTTATTTGTAATGTGTTACACATGCATAGTGTAGCACTCCTGCTAAGATAATGTCTCTGTATATCATGTAGAACTCAAACACTAAATTGATTTAACCAGCTGTCAGGTTTTATGTGTCAGCCTAAAATGAAATGAGATGAATTTCCTTTATTTAATTGGCCCGTCATGCCTGTAATGTGCACAATTAAAATATCACATTAATGAGTGCCAGCAGTCCAAACTAATGACACGCACTGTGTAAAATTCACAGCCAATTTAACAGCAAATGAGATTAATCCATATATCTGGTTTGGGGTTGGCCAGCTAGCTAAAATAAGCTAACTTGACCCAATGTCTGAAGGAAACTTTATTTTTATGTATGCAGAACGGTTTATATTATTTAATTATAATTATAATCTGGCTAGTTTATATGAGCTAGCGTAAATGGATTTCTGATAGAAATTGGCTTCAAGTGAAAGTATCATAATCATTACTGCGAACACCATTAGCATGACTTCATATCTTCACCACTGGCAATGATTTCAAAAATAATGTGACGTCGTGTTCATAAACGCTCATGATCTTGATTGCTAATGCTAGCCCAAAAGCTAAGACATATAAGCAAATATGCATAGTCTTTACTGCCACTAATGCTAGCTTGATGTCAAACTTGAGCTCATTTGACACGATGTTAAACAGAATGTTAAATATCATATCCATACAAAATCTTTGTAATTCAGCTAACACGAGCTAACCTGAAACAGTTTCTCGGAGCCTAGCTAAGTGGCTGATTTAACATAATTTTAAGAGCAATCCTACAAGCTCTATTAATGAAGCTAGCTAACTAGCTTTGAGAGTCTTTATTTTAATAATTAAATATTAATATAAAAAATAAGGTTTTACTAATTTTATTACTTAGTAAGGAATAACACACACACACACACACACACCAATCCAAGGTTGATTATTCTCCCCATAACAGCATGTTCTTGTGTAAAATGTTTTATTTCATTTATACCACACAACTGTTATGCTATACAAATGTTTTTATATTAATTAACAAAAGTGACATACATTCTCATGGGTTATAGTCACAGTTAATGTTGTGGAATATCCAAGAAACAGATTAGTTACAGTTATAATGAGTACTTATTTATTTATTTATTTATCTATCTATCTATCTATTTATGTTAATTTTATGAAGGAACAGCACATCCTACAGGATGGTGGAACAGATTGTGTGTGTGTCTGTGTGTGTGTGTGTGTGTAAGCTACTGCCATTAGAAAGCCTAATGAGCTGTTACTGGCCTTTGAATTTAATCATCTAGAATGAAGAAAAAAACACAGTCTCTCTCTCTCTCTCTCTCTCTCTCTCTCTCTCACACACACACACACACACACACACACACACACACACACAAATTATATAAAAAAAAAAAAACATTTTATAACTACATTATTTAATTCTAAGGCATAAACTCATCACATATCCACCAATAGGCAGATACAAATATTGTCAAACATTAAAAGTGAAAATGAAACACAAAGCCAAAATGACATTTTGCCACCCAAACTGTAAAAAATATCATATTTATTACATTAATCAATAAAAAATAAATTAATTAATTAATGTAATTTTTACAGACTACAACAACAACAATAATAATAATCATTATTATAATAATAATTATAATAATAAAAGCTTTAGCCACAGGTTTTCAGTTTAAAAATATATATTGTCTTTTTTACTTTAGTCAATAATAAAGCAAGTGCATATTGTTCTCATGCCGCTCTCATAAGAAAGTAAGAAATAGGCCTATACCAAGTTACTCATAATTTATGTGGTATTATATAGCCTACAGTATTTTACCATAAAGAAGAAGTCAACATTTCAGAACGCTAAAATTATTGCCCTGCATTAAGAAAGGCAACCACTAGGGAGATAATAAGTTGAAATAGCTGGAACTGAGTTAAGAACTGTAAGAACAGTTTATTAATAAATCATGGAAGGATAGTGCTGAGGTCATTTACAAGCTTTGTGAAGTTCATGGTTATACAAACTTAAGAAACCAGAGCTACTGTATGGTTAATAGTGACTAGTGGACGTTACTTTTTAAAGTAATTAATTAAATTACAAAATTACTGTCTTTAAAAAGTAATCAGTTACATTACAGCGTTACTTTCTGATAAAAGTAACTAGTTCGAGTACTTTTCCATTGCAGAAAATGAAATCTCCTTTGTGATTCCTCATGTATGTTGTTTTAGTCAAGACCTTTTATAATTATTCTACAATCATCACTCAGCAAAGTTTGGCCCATAATCTGTTACCTACTAATACCCCAATCTCACCTACGCGGTTTCCCGTGGTGGCCGTAAGTACGGTTCATCATGATTCACCACGAGTTTAGATGTTTCGCGAGTTTTGGAGTTTCGCTGTGATTAAGTTTCCATCTTTCTGCACATCGGTCCACGCATAGTCAATCCGCATAGGTGAGATAGGGGTATAACAGCAGGAATAACAGAGTGGGCCGGGTTATCAGGGGCGGGGCTTGTAGCACAACTTTCACACACACACACACACTAATGGATTTGGAATGACTGCTGTCTGGCTCATGGATTACATAAATTGTGTGAGTAACAGATTACTGTACATTTTTGAAAAAGTAACTAAATAACTGAGTACTTAAATGGTAGACCTAAAGCGTTAGATTACTCGTTACATCAAAAAAGTAATCCAAGTACTCTAACGCGTTACACCCAACACTGCAAGCCACCTTGCCTGTGAATGCCATTCATGCACGGATGTACGGTGTTCTTTAAAAAGATTGCATAATTCAAATGTAAGAATGTGCTTGAAGTCTTCATTAAACGTCTTTGCTTTATTTAAAATAAAAATTAGTACTATCCATTGACTATTTCTGGCTTTGTAACTACAGCGGTACCTCGGCATACGAATTTAATCTGTTCCGGAGGCGAGTTCCAAAGGAGAAATTTCATATTGTGAAACGCATTTTCCAATAGGAAATAATGTAAATGCAGATAATCTGTTCCAGCAACCCAAAAATATGACCAATATTACACTATAATCATGTTTTGCCATATAAAAACAATTTAAACATTTAGAAAAGACATGTGAATGAAGTAAACTTAAACTTCACGTAACCGTAATTTATAATTTCTCGTCTCTTGTTCTTTCTTGCTGCCGTCCTTGCTTCTTGCACAAAAAGGAAAAAAAGAAATACGACAAAAAATAAGTAAAAACTCAATTCGCTTGGCTTTCCATTGATGCAAACCGTTAAACAACGGCTCCCAAACGTACATGCAAGGTACTATAGGCACAAACTGGCCTTTAGTTCTGTTGTTCATACACCGAAAATGCTTTGTATGGCGAGGCAAATTTCTTGCAAAATTGTCAGTTCGCAAGGCGAAAATCCTTAAGTCATGTGTTCTTACACCAAACTTCATACACAACTGTACTAGCTCCATCATATTATATTACTGTAAATAAAAATACCTGGCTAAGTTGCAACTGAAACGAACTCAATCGTTCAGTCTTTATGCATTTCGTATTACGTAATTTGGCGTTTCCTATTCAGAAGAAATGTAGCTAACTGCGCGACCATTTTAGAAATGCAGCAAAGAGGTTGTACACTCAATGAACGGATCCTAGTGCAAATATTGTGTACAATCCACTGATTATGAACAGACTAAGATTTATTGAGCTGAATTCTAATTAAAATATACATTTGTTAGTAGTAAGAAATTTGTAAAAAAACATGTAAATTCTTTAAATTCTGAGCAAATAATATAATTTGCATGAATTCCTTCACTTTTATAATATTTGCATTCTACTATCAAGTTAAACTCTATTACAGTTAAAGCATTTTGAAGTCACCCTCGAATCTGAGCTTTAGATTTTCTCTCAAAAACACATCCTCATGCTGGTTTACAAGGTCAGAGACTAAGCCTAATATCTAACTCACCTTTTCTGTAATTTGTTGGATAGTTATATTGCTTAATTTTTTTTCAATATAGATGTGAGTCAAAATAACCTTCTGCCGTTCTGCTTTACTCATCGTATCATAATGTTCTTTACATACTGTACCTTCATGTTATGTGCAACTGTAACAACAACACAAATACAATCCAGGCACATCTAAGAGCTCGTTAATGAGTGAATAATTAGACTGCAGTGATTTAGAGCATAACAAGCATGAAAGCCAACAGTCCTGGCACATGGTTTAACCCATACAGCCAGAAGCTAATAATCCTGGACATCTGCAGATTGTTTAGACATCCTGAAGTGCCTCAATATTGTGTCCTTTCCTCCAAGTAGTAAAAGAGGTCTGACCTGCCCATGGCATAAAGAACCTCTCCACTCGCCCTCCCCCCCACCCCCACC
>JAOVVB010233957.1:0-10037 GCA_028570985.1 Heterobranchus longifilis | reverse complement strand
AAAAATTCACCCAGAAAAAGGGAAAAATACCTCCCATCCCATTCATGCCTTATTTTATTCTTTGTAAATACGTCAAGGTCAAGGAAAACTTTATTGTCCCCGAGGGGCAATTTGTTGTACAGCCAGCAGTACCACACACAACCATCAGACAAAACAAACTGTGAAGTCTTTAATACAATGCACCATTTCAGCAATTCCTTTGCTCATCATTACTCATCAAACCGCTCAGTGAGCCCTCGTGCCCTATGGATGGTGCATCCTGGATGAGGCCACTCCCATCAGGACACAAACGTTTCATCACAGGATAAAGCTAATCACTCAGAACAAATTTGTATTGATTAGCAGTGAGCCTTCCCTCTTAGGAGACAAGTAGACACAAACCATGCCAACAAAATGCCCCTGGCAGCATAACTGAGCCCCTCACTGTCGGGGTCAAGCATCCACGCCTGGACCATTCTCTCGGCGTACGCCACACATGCGCTCGCCCACTTGTCGAGAATATGGTGAAGGAAGACTCATCTGACCGGATCACTGTTTTCCACATCTCTGTAGACCAGTGTCTTCTATGGTTTTTGCACCACTGAACTCTCACATGTGCATTCACCTTTGTAATGAGGGGTTTATGCACCACAACCCTACTATAATATCTATCGCTCTCTGCGTAATTGTCCACAGACTGTTCTTGCTGAAACAGTCTGCACGAGCATCACGGCCATCAAATGTGCGCTGTCGACCACAACTTCCGAGCCTATTTCCTGATGTCTTTCCCACAGATCTAAATGCATTTGGCACTTTAGTCACTGTTCCTATTTAAACACGAGTCAGTTAGATCTTTTCCTCCATCGTCACACAAAATCTGAATCAACTGGGTCTGCTCAGCATTTTTATACAAGCCTCGGAGCATTATTGGATATTAATTGCTTTAAGATTACAACCCTCTCCATCAACACTCTTGATGGTAGGGCTGGGTGATATGGCCAAAAATCTTCTATCCCAATCATTTCAGTGTGGCTGGCCCTAACCTTTGGAATGCCCTCCCTCAGGGTCTGCGCGAGTCCACATCTATTTCGTCTTATAAAACACAACTGAAAACATACCTCTTTAAATTAGCTTTCCCTGGTGTATTGTAATATGTTGTTATGCATGTATTCCTATTTTACTATTTTACTGTTATTGTTGTTGTTTGCTGTTACTATTGTTGTCTTTATTGTTTTAAGATAGTTCTGTAAAGTGTCCTTGGGTGACCTGAAATGTGCTTTATTATTATTATTATTATTATTATTATTATTATTATTATTATTATTATTATTATTATTATTATTAATGTTGTGGAAGTTGCTCAGAAACTCCCTTATTGTCAATATACCTAGGAAAGCTATACATCCTCTGAATGCTCTAGGTCTCTATGGTTGTAAAGTTTCATGAGGCTGTGATTATCCTGTGATAGAGGTCACAGCAGGTGATTTTATACAGTTTAAAAACATGTCTCACTACAATGAAATGGTTACTATGGAGACTAACATCATCACAACAACATTACACAATTTATGTAATTCAAGACTCTTTTTGCAGATATATTCCCTAAAAGCTAGCATAACATGGTTCATAGCAATGGATTCCTTGAATCTTCTAGTTTCATATGATATCAATATATTTACTCTAGCTTCAAAATCTAGCTTGCTACAGCCTTACATATATACATTTAAATATATAAATGTATACATTTAAATGTATAAATATTGCTGATATATAAATCATCTTCGATTATTTGCACCTTGTATGTAGCCTACATTTGAAGATCTGCCATAACACCTTTATTTTGGACCATTCTAGTTCACGGTGCAGGTTACTTCATGCATGCCAGCACATCATGGGGTCAGGAGGGAGACTCAGCCTGGCTGGAGACCCACAGGATGAGTCCCAATAGGGAGTGTCATGTCCAGTGTCTCCAGTTCTACTTTTTCTCCAGTGGGAATGAGTTAGACCACCTCAACATCTGGATCAGAGAGTTTCAAGATGAATGGGACTCTGTGGGAACCATGCGCCTCATGGAACAGATCACTGGTAATGTAAAGCTATATAATGGGTATTTACCGCTCTAAATGGCATTTAAGACTGTGAATGTTTGAAAGCTATACCTCATAGTGCATCCATTAATGCAAGTAATGCAATTCAGTCATCACAAAACTCTTCTTCCAGGTAAACAAACAACTCACTGGACGCTGAAGCATGTTTCCCTGAATGCCGCCAAACACTTCCAGGTTGAGTTTGAAGTTCGTAAAGGAGCAGGACATTCTGCAGGCGGTTTCTCAATCGATGACATCAATCTGTCTGAGATCGAATGTCCACATGTAACCATGCAGTTGAATGATTTTGAGAACCTTTTGAACACTAGTGATTATGAAGACATTATATTCAGCCCACCACAGTACTCCAGAGAGGGCTATCATTACACGGTTGGGATTTCGCTGTACAAAACATTTGTCGGTTTGTTTGTGCAACTCTTGTCTGGTAAATATGATGACCAGCTGGAGTGGCCCTGCCCACAAAGGCAGGTGACCTTCCAAATGCTGGATCAGAACCCCAACATCCAGCTGCAGATGTCCAAGCAAAGGAGTATCACCAGTGACCTAAGCACACGCAGGGATGGTAAGTTTAAAAGAAGAAATAATTTTAATAAAATCACAAAATCTTGACTGAAAAGTCACCACTCTAGCACACCATATGTAACAGTATTTTCTCTCTGTTTTTTTTCCTGTAACAACCCATATGCTTTCTATGCAGGTAGCTATCTGTGGGGCAATCCTCGTGAGGTTGGAGTTCCATACCTAGTTGAGGATTCTGAGACCATCTTTGCCGGATCATTGCTTGGAAAACGCAATTTTGCCTATAATGAAGAAATTCAATCCAGAGACTTCCTCAAGGGAGGGAGTGCCGTTTTCGCCTTCAGCTTCCAAGGCAGGCTGATAACAATGTTTTTTTACTACTTAACATCACCGTCCAAATGTTCTTCGTGGATTTCTACAACAAAACATGTTTGACCTAAGTGGAAGCTTTGTTGTACATCATTACTGAAACTTTAATCTTTTGCTAGATCTCACTCCTCTTGTTAATGGAAGTGCACTCCCATGTCCTCAAGTGAGACCAGTGAAGATTACACATCCTAAAGATCTGAACACAGGCCCATGCTCATCCGGGTAGATACATTTTCAGTAGTGAAACAACTTCTTATTTTAAAACAACACTTTTTAACATTTTAATGATTTTCAAATGATACCATGCATTTTACAGGATCTCAACCACCACCCTTCCACCACCCACCACCCTTCCACCACCCACCACCAAGCCAATGACAACTCGTATGACAACAGATGACAGGTATTCACATTTACCCACACGTTACACTTGGAGTAATTTTATTAGTTGTGAAAACGGTGGGCTTTAAAAGATTGATTTGATGCTGTTGTGGCTAATCGACAGTGGTGTTTTGTAACTAAGTAATAATACTTTGTTAATTTATTTAAGTCTTTTTGGCAGTATCTGTACTTTACTTGAGTTTATATATTTTAACTTTCTCTTTTACTGCACTACATTTCCTGAATAAAATGTATACGTTTACTCTGATACATTTCCCCTAATCATCTTCGTTACTAAGTAACTTTGTTACTGAAAAAAAAGACTGCAAGCAGCAGTGGTCCTAGCTTACAGGTTAGATCATTGATAATCATATAATGGACAGAAATATGGAAATAAAGCATTTAAGATGAATTGCAGATGAATGGTGTGTAGCTCCATTTTTAAGGCGGGGTTTATGTTTAGAAGAATACACTTCATAATTCTCAAAATTCTGACCCCTTGCTTTTTTTATTAACAGCATTTACTTGTACTTTTACTTTCAATATTTAAGTACATTTATTATCAGAAAATTAGTATTAGTAGTAAATTGGTAGTATTCTAAGGTGATTTTAACTTTTACGAAAGTAATTTTCTGGTAGGATATCTGTACTTTTACACGAGTGTGGCTTTCAAGTACTTCATTCAGCACTGCTAATCGATTAGTTACATATGTAAACAGGTCTGTTTGTTCATATTGAGCAAAAAAGCAAAGAAAAATCTAAAGAAATTGCAATGTAAAGAAGGCTACAACAAGTAAATGGAAATTACAATACAATATAGAATAACAGTAAGATCAAAACACAGTGTGTTCTTTGCCATAGTCACGAGTAACTTGCAGGCTACACAATTAAACATTTACTCCTAGAAACTACAACAGCCTTTACATGTAGGTGTGATTGGCACTATGATGAAGCACTATGATGCCTGTGTTAAATTATTATATTTCATCCATTAATTTCTTCCTGCTGCAGCGTTTTTGGCTCCTCTGCTGGTTTGGTGTATTCTCCTGTGCTCACCCTCCTGCTAGCATTGATGCTTTTGATACCTTGATGTGCATCTCTTCTCATGAACGTCTCACCTCTACACATGGACGGGGATCAGTAGAGTTGACATTGGCCAAGTAATTCAGCAGGTTTTAATTTTATGAAATTTATTTTCTTGTTTCTCTGGTTATAGGTGATTAGTAAAAAGAAAGGTGCAATGGGTAAAGAACTATTGGTAGATACTGTAACAGAATGTGTAAGAATTAATGACATGCCTGTATTACTGTGGTGTTTGGTGTTGGACCATATATTTGATAGTATTTGGATTATCTTTTGTGGGTTAGTATTGAAATTGTATTTTAATTTCTTATAGTAAATCCCTAGAAGAAATTAACAAATAAAGTTTCACTGCTTTTATAACTGGCTAATAAAAAGGAAAGGGTTCTGTAAGCCTTTTTTGTGTATTAAGAATATATACACACTGTACATTTACAGTATGATGTGGAATTGTATAGCTGTCCCTGTGCAGTGGTTCTTGATTCACAAGCAAAGCATATTTGAGAATTAAAGAAAATGCATGCAAAAACATGGTTTTGTTTGTGGTGATCAGACAGTGCTTATTAGTATTTGGGATTGGTTTGTATAGGAAGTGGAAATACAAACTTGCCAGATGGGAGGAACACATAGCCCCGACACCAAAGAACTAAGGGCGACTGGGGCCAACGGTTTCGTCGGTCTCCTTCGTCTTTGACGGGCCAAAAAAGTTGCACCTAAATACACCGCAAAAACTACAACCAACGGCCAACTTTCTGCTCCTGCATGAGAGATAATACCTCTCCATACCAGCAGGCAAAATGCAGCAATTCAAAATGAGAAACATATTAGCCACATAGACTCTATGATTAGCCACCATAGCTTCTTAACCGTCTCTGATTACATGAAACAAAGCAGTGTTTGTCCACCTGAATGACCTGAATCATGCTGATCAGTTGCTCTTCAGTTGCTTTGTTCCAGATGGTCATGTCACTGTGAAAATATTTAATATTCAGCCATCCCCGGCGCTGTAACAAGCTAAGTAACGTTAACGAATGGCTAGTTATCTCGCTTGCTAATTCCACCATGCTTTAATGGTGTGATCCTCCCACATACGTCCCGATGGTGAAACTCCTCGCTGTGGAAAAGAAGCGGCTGGCGACTTCACATGTCTCGGAGGAAGCATGTGCTCGTCTACAACTCTCCCCAGATCGGCAGAGGGGGTGGAGCAATGACCAGGACAGCTTAGCAGGGGGAATTGGCCAAGTACAATTGGGGAGAAAACGGGGGGAAAATCTGAAAAAAAGAGTTTTATAGACACACTGCACAGATATAGATATTTGAATAGTCATTTTTGGACACTTTTGAAATGATCAGATGAAGATGAAAAATGACAAGCCTTCTAGGTAATGTTATGTGCCATCTTGACTTCTGTTGTTTGTTTATTATCCTCACGTCGGTTTCTCTTCTCGTGCACTGAAGCTGAATAGCCAACCAGTGATTTCTCTCACTGACTTGCTCCGCCGGCTCCGACGCCGATTCAACATGCTGAATCGGCCAAAAGTAGCCGACTCGGACGAACTAATGCCAACAGTGCAGGACACATCGCAAAAACTCGTGTGACAGATGCTCACCAACGCCTCCAAACTGACTGATGGCTGACCGTCTGCCTGGTGTGTCTTGACCTTGACCTCTTGACAAAGGCAGAGCATACCAGATCCACTCCTTTTGCGCTTACCTTTCTCAATAAAAGCCCTAGACATATATCCTATGTAACTATTTACCATACACAGACCAGCCACATACTTGGTTTCAATCTAGTCTTGTTAAGAGATTGATGAAGATGAGGACTTGGACGTAACTGAAATAAACAAAGGTAAGATGAGAAGAGATTTTAGTAGTTAACAATACATTTGAGTATATGAATGAGATATTCCCTGTCTCCACTGATACATTAGCCTATACATTATATAAATGAGAGTAGACAGTTACTGTGTACTTCGCAAATGAGGGACACTTGCAAAGAAACTATTCACTTATTCCTGCAGTGTATTGTAATATTTATTTGTTTCTGCTTTTAGTAACAAAAACGTTGTGGGTTTTTTTGCTGCAGAATATGTTGAGTTAGTTGCCAGGAATACTATTTTGAATAAAAAACAGTTGTGGGACAGCCCTGTTCCTTATGTACGTACAACATTTAAACAATGTACTGCTAAAATGCATATTTCAGTGGTCTACTGTGACTGATATGTTCTATCAATCTGATATGATCTATCAATACAACCATTTGAAATACTGTCACCACTGATATGTATCCATAAGGAGATATGTTTTCTGTTTTTCTCAATTTGCATTTCACAACCCTTGCACAGTCTTTTCAATGGCAGGTGAGCTATTGGGTCTCAACCTATACATCCATATTTAATGTGCAAAGCTCACTTTTACATTTGTGATTCTTTAGGTTGGACTCAAAACCTGAATCACATTAAATCAACGTTGCACCTGGGAGGGCAAGCCTCATAATGGTAAGTTTTACTTTGCTCATGTTGTGGAATTGTTATGAATGTATTTAATCACCATATCAGGAAATACACCTCAAGAAATAGAGATTCTTTTCACCCTCATTCAACATGACCCCCATCCTTCCTCTTCGTGTTTTCTGCCATTCAGGTACGTTTTATGTGATCCCAGTTCTTATACAGAATCAGTAAAACAAACTGAATCACCTGCTAATAGAAAGATCTTTCATATCTTCAGTGTGTTTTTTATGTAATGTTTGATTGCCGTATGTGTGCATACATCATACTGCTGTTTCCAAAAATGCCTTTGGAGCTGTGAAAGCTTATTGTGAATTATTATTGTCATTAACAGTTTATTTGTCAATCAAACAAATCAAACAGTGATTAAGTACAATGCAATACACAAGGCAAAACAACTACTAAGTCATTCTATTTAGAAAAAAAGGAACACAAGACAACAATACATCCAAAAGACAGCATAGCACCAAGGCACACAAATGTAGGCCCCTACCTGTAGACCTACTTCTACATTCCATGAGACAGGTAGGCCTACGTTCCTCTACAAGGAGTAAGACTAATAACAAACTTATCCTGGAAGTCTGCTGTTAACCCTCAGGTCGCCCACTTAGGTGTCTTTCAGAGGCTGTAGGAAGCTAGAGTAAATATATTGGTATCATATGAAACTAGAAGATTCGAGGAATCCATTGCTACCAACCATGTCATGCTAGCTTGTTGTGAAAGGGGCTAAAAGTTAGGCTACATTTTAGCGAGGGAAACTGGCATGACCATTTCCAAAGAGGTCCTTTGACCTCTGACCTCAAGATATCTGAGTGAAAATGGGTTCTGTGGGTAAATGTCAACTTTATGATAATCCCATGCAGTGTGGGGCAAAAACTTGCTGTTTTTCTCATGCAGTGCAAATGGGTTAGTCTTGCATATACTAAAGTGGCGCATTTCAATATTTCTGCTTACTGGCGTCCATAAACAGTTTTGAATTACATACATTGGGTACCACTGGAAAGCTGAGACTGTTGTGGATTCAATGAGCCCAATTGTATTCACGTGTGATGATACTAGCCCCCATAGTAGCCATTTCATTGTAGTGAGACCATTTTTTGAAACTTGACGTCACTGTATATAATAACCTGTTGTGACCTCTAGGATAATCACAGCCTCGTGGAACTTTACAACCACAAACAAGGGACCTAGGGCATTCAGATGATGTATAGCTCTCCTGTGTATATTGACAATAAGGGAGTTTCTCAGCAATTTCCAGAACAGAAATGCTTGCCATCTAATCACTGAAAAATGCAATTCTTACAGAAATCTCCAGATATCAAAAGTTTGTGTTACCAAATCACAGCATGGATTTTTCTATGGAGTTCCTCAAGGCCTTGGAGTGGTATTTAGCAGGTATTTTTGACCATTTTGTATCAATTCTCAAGTGGTCAGAAATGGTTAAATTTTGCACCAAACCCTTTGTATCAACCCTTTAGATCACCATGAAAGGTAGTGTACAGAACTTTTAACCCCAATTAACTTGTCCGTGTCTGCATGAAAGAGTGTAAGAGTTCCATATACTGTGAAGTCTATTACACAGTGAGACACGCAGCAACAACAAAGCTATTGCCCTACTGCATGTGAAAATGATGCCCAAAATTAATAGATCAACAACTGAGATAGTATGTTAGTAGTTTTAGAGTGTGGACTGTTCTCTGGCAGTAAAAGAAATGACCAAGGTCTTTTGTGTGCACTTCACAAAAATCTGTTAATTACCTGAGTTCTGCAGACCTGACAAACAAGGAGAGTGGCAATGATGGACGTGTGTCCTGACATCATTGCAACCAAAACAGCAATTGCTCTCATATTTGGAATGTCACAAAACTACATTTGCTTGAGAAGTTTAAAGCCTGTTTTGTTTCATTTTGTTGTCTGGGTGGGTCAGGTTTAGGCTAGCGTAAGGTCAGGCTAAACCCATACCCTCTTAAAACCCTTGAGCCGAAGCTTCTCGTGCAGTTGAGGAACAGACAATCAAGGGTGACAGAAGGTAAAGACAGGTGAGTAGTTTCTATCTTCTTTAAGTACACATTAAACAAACTGAATTTTCACATGAAGCTAAAGGAAAACTTAAAATGTATAATAGCTTTATTGTATTTCAGTAATAGCATATATCTTTGAATTTCTGCATGCTTCTTCATATAATCTCTGTTGTATGGTTTAAGTTTGGTCCAAGACACTACAAGGATGAAAGGCTTCATTTTCCTTGTTGTGAACTTGGCACTTTCATCAGCATTCAACCAACCCACAGTAAGAGTTACTTTATTCTTGTACTTTCTATTGAGTTGTGTCCTTTAATTTAGATTATATTTTATTTGACATGGACAACACAATTACATTAGACAGACCAGATGCATTGCTTGAGTGTTTTAGCATACATGCTACTTCTCTTTTGAAATAAATAGAAAATGGATGACAATACAATTACACAGGGTAAAAACAGTAGCAACAATATATTCAGAATTAAATACATACATAAGCTGAACCAGTCATAATCTATTCTTGTGAGCACTGTTTTGATGTTAACCTCTATTAAAACATTGCCATTAGTCTCTAGTTGTAAATTAGTGGGTTGAGAGTTCCAGAGTTTTGCACCATTTACAGAAAAGACAGACTCACCAAATGAGGTCTTGTGCCTTGAAACAAGACAGTCACCACTGATGGAGGCTTGTATAGGTTCTCCGTCAGAGCTCTGACACCTCATGACTAGTTCAGAAAACATGTTCATATAGACATTTAAAAAACAGTTTAAAATTGCTAAAAATCATGATGTTTTCAAATGTTTCTACTCTATATTTCTGTTTATTGACTTTTGCAGTACTTGCTTTTATTTTATTTGTGTCATACTATGTCTATTGCTATTGTATGTGAAAACCTACCTGTCAGTAAACCTGTTTCTAATTTCTGATTCTGAGAACCAGCAAAGCAAATACAAGGATGGACCAGAAATAATAGGTAAGTTGTATTATTTCATATTCCTCATTTGATTTCATAAAATGATTGAACATTTGTTTTTTTTTAATTAATTAATCAATATTACTTCATAAGG
>JAOVVB010233956.1:0-10038 GCA_028570985.1 Heterobranchus longifilis | reverse complement strand
TAGCTGAACTGTACATGTTCTGCAGGTAAGAGGAGATACGACAGGAAGCAGAGTGGGTACGGTGGTCAGACGAAGCCTATTTTCAGGAAAAAGGTAAGCTTAGCTTTCTAGTGCTTTTCTGATCTGTCGTGCCAAGTATTGCACTAGCACTGCAACAGTTAGTCGATCAACAGGAAAATAATGGCAACTATTTCAATAATCGTTAAAGTACTTTTTCATGCAAAAATGGCAGAAAATGCTGTTTTCAGCCTCTCCTGCTGAATTTCCTGCTGTTCCAGTTTATATTAAACTGAATATTTTTGGGTTTTGGACTGACAAAAATAGGCATTTAAAGACCTAAGGCTGCAACTAACAATTATTTTCATGTTTGATGAATCTGCTGATTATTTTTTTATATCAGAAAATGAAAAATGTCCATCCTGGTTTCTCAAATTCCAAGGTGATGTATTTTAAATGTCTTGTTTTGTCAGTCCAAATCCCAAACTTATTCTGTTTAATATAAAACTGAGAAGAGCAGGACAACTCCATATTTGAGAGGGTGAACATTTCTTAATAAAAATTTTAAAAAAATACTTGATTATCAAAGCAATTCTTTTTCTGTCAATTGACTGAATTGTTGCAGCTCTAGTCTAATGTTTGACTTTGAGAAACTGGGATGATGTTTTTCACTATTTTCTGATATATTATGGACCAAATAGAGGAAATAATTGGCAGATAAATCGATAATGAAAATAAGTTAGTCGCAGCCCTGTATTGCGCCAGTGTGTAAGATATCAGACCCAACGGTGTGCTGTCTTTTCAGGCTAAGACCACAAAGAAGATTGTGTTGAGGCTTGAGTGTGTGGAGCCTAACTGCAGATCCAAGAGAATGCTGGCCATCAAGAGATGCAAGCACTTCGAGTTGGGTGGTGACAAGAAGAGAAAGGTAGGCGTCATTAATGTCATTTTTATTGACGAATGTCGGCATGTGCCTTCCCACAGTGCACTGTATTTCATGGGTACTTTTCAGAGTGTTTTAATGCTTTCTGAACTGTACAAGTTGATGTCAAAGGTCAAAAATCTATGCAGTGCACCCCAAAATCCCTTCCTAAATCCTCTGTGGTCTAACAGTGTGGTCTACCTGCTGAGTTGTCTCACTTTAACTCACCGTTTGTCATCTTTTGACACTTGGCATCCCAATGCTTAGAAAAGGCTAGTTTTAATACATTTGATTTGGCATCTGCTAAATGAACAAGAATATGTACATCTGATGTATGTTAAATTTTGACATTATGCTGAACTGTAACACTGACACAATATCAGGTAAATCTGTAAAACATTAGGGAGTGGACAGTGTAACTCTTACCATGTGGATTTTATTTTACATGATATAATTAATTCAGATGTAATAGGATCTTATTAACAACTTTATACATGTTAACCAGTGAATGTGCATACAGAATACATGTCCATGAGGAAAGGGAGTTTAAGAAATTGACACATTAAAGAGGCAGGACAATTGCTGAGGTTTGAGCAGGGTGAGGAATTGCCCCTTTTTGAAATGTGAACATCTACCAGTCCCTGACAGATACATGTTCAAATTCACTGGCCTCTTAATAGTAAATCATAATGTTTGTCTGAAATCTACCACCCACTTTCATATTTCTGAAATTCCACTCACTGTTTGAGTGTGAGGGATGTTTCACAATGTAACTTACTGACAATAGTGGCTATCAAAGCTTTTGAGAACATTCTAAACTTGATGATACAGAGGAAACATCACATTATACTTTACTATCATTTTTACCAGATCTCATTTTGCTGCCAAGAGCAGAGGATTCAAGAGGGTGTTTTGGTGTGAAATGCATTTATTTTTTTTAGAAATAATGTCACTGAAAGTAAAAAAAAAAAAAAAAAAAGGAAATAATATAATTGTCAGAAGGGTATTGATCTAAAATGGTGGTTTCTTTTTCCCAAGAGGCACATGGAGTTTCATTGGGTTGCATTATACAGTGGTACACATTGCATAATGTTCATACAGGAGATAGTTAAAATAGAATGTGAACAATAAAATGCAATCCACTTAACTTTACCTAAACTATTTTGCAGACCTTTTTGTTTTGCATTTTAGTATTGAGTCATGTTATGTCCACCCTCTGTATACTGAGGAGGAATCAGTGATCATTAAATGGTCCAGTTGCCCAACGTAACATGACTCAAAATGTCATAATGCATTTTTGCATCGAGTCAATACCACATTAATATGGAAATATTGGTAAACTGCTGTAAACAGATGCTCTGATTGTCTGCCTTGTTCTGTCCTAATGTGGCATTTATGTCCTGTTTGTTGGACAGTCTGCAGGATTGCTTTAAAACCAACTTTGCAGTAAATACAGAACATTTCCTCAGTATTTGTAGTCTCAACCCTGCATTAATTAGTGCAAGTGGTTTATAGCGTTTAATCTTGCTCTTGGTAATAAATGCTTGTGAACTGATGGTAGGGAAGGGGTCAAACAAGAACACAATTTCAGGGAAAATTGGGTACTAATTTGGTGTAACTGACTTGATACTAAAATGTAAAACCAAGAACCATTGCTAAGCCATTATCTCATGAACTCAGACAGCCCTTTGGTGGATTAAAGGGAAATTTGTAATTACTAGTTTAATTTAAGTGTAATTTCATGAGGATAAGCTTGTGGTGGATCCTGCTCTTTAACAATGGGGGTGATTTATAATAGGAAGGATGGACAACATGTATAGTATGGTAGCCTAATTGGTTTTCATCATTAATTACTCCTCATGCACCCTACAGTGAAACTTTACCCACAATGTTTGGATCAGAGTCAAATGGCCTTTAATGTAGGATTAAGCCAACAAATGTGGAGAAAACAAAAACGGTCTATTTAAATATAATACAAACATCTCATAACCCTCTCAGGAGATTGTACATTCTTTGTAATTTACAGCAGCATTTAAAGTTAACCATATATAATTAAGACATCTGTTTAACACTGCTTGATCATCATTTTAACCAATGTTTTTTTTTCTGTTCTCTTACAGGGCCAGGTCATCCAGTTCTAAACTGTGGGCCAGTTTTCTGGAGGAAATTGTCACTATTTTCAATAAATGTATTAAAACACAATCTGGCCCTCTCCTTTGCCTCTGTTTCACTATACTATATAAATGTGCAAAATTTAAGCTCCTTTAGCAGCTAGGGTTGCAGCGATATACCGGTTTCACGGTATACTGTGGTATGAAAATTGACTTATATCATGTACATTTGCTTATCTACGGTATTGATTTGAATGTTTTCAAAAAGTAGATTCTTTTTTTTTTTTTTACACACTTCAAGAAAAATGGTTTCATTTATATTCATGTTTCAACAAAAATGCTTTTAATTCCTTTTAAGGGTCATGGTAACTGATGATTGTGCAATACTGTGAAACCATGATATATTCTGGGATGGTTATCATACTGTGAAAATCTCATACTGGTGCAACCCTGTCCAAGTCTGCACAATTCACAGCAGGTGTTCTGAAACAGTTCCCAGTGATTTATTCAACATAACAAGTAGTGGGTGTACTGTGTGTAATCACAACAATATCCAGGCAGCTTCAAGCAAAGTAGACGGTAAAACATGTTCCCTTTTTTAAATTTAGACAACCATTTTTACAAAAGCAACACATTTGTTCAAATGTTAAAAAGTTCAACAATCAGGCTACGATTTTCCACTTCAATCAAAACCGTGCACGCAGATAAAATGCATAGCCACCCGAGGACTACAAACTGTTGCCGTGGTTGCGTTTGACAGACGTTTCCCGCCAGTACAGCTTGTGAAGTCCCGTAAAGTCGCTGCTGATGGGAGTGACAGTCAGTAGAGTGGTGCCTGAGGGGTTGACGGTTAAAACCATTTTGCTCTGTGGAGTCTGAACACCCATTTCCTTGTACTGAGGCAGGATCTGTGTGACGTTACACTGTGGGTCGCAGATCTTCCAGCCGGGAGCCGCTCTGATGACAAACCCTCGGGGACCACCGATCTCCTGTTTGTTCAGCACAGCGATGGCCAGTCGGTTCTTAGACAGAGGCCTCTCCCACACCTCAAAACTGTCCACCTGTAGAACAAGTGGACAATAAAACCATTCCATACTTTGAATTGTAAATACTACAGGTTTCTTAAAAGGCACTGAATTTCTAAAGTGACTTAAATCAATCTTTCAAAAGTCTTAAAATGCTAACACATGGGAAGTAGGATGTTATGAATTGTTTTTTCTGATGCTGCTTTATAAAATCTCAAAATAATGTGTAACATCTCATTTAAAAAAAGTACCGAATGTCTCGCATTATTGTGCGAATTCAACTTAAACACAAAATTGCCAACAAACGACAGTTCTTACCTCGTCTCTGCCACGTTATATAGACATAATTGTTAGAATACACATTTGGGCAGATTTGTCCCTACCCCTAAGTAATTGATGTCGGTTCATGTTTTCTTCAATTTTGATTATTGTAAAATTGGTTTTAAGTTGAATTCTGAGTGGCATTTATTTAATATAGCACAGCATTTTGGTCTCTAGACCTTCATCAGGTGAAACAGGTGTTGGTCTAGAGACTGAAGCGTTGTGCTATATTAAATAACAGTTTGTCTGCAAGTAAACAGGATAGTGTGTGGGAATTTTCTTCCTCCTCTTATGGACTTTTCCTCCTACACACCTGTCCACAACAAGATGTGTGAGTGGCATTAAAATGCTTTAAGTCTTAAATCTAATTTGCCTTAAGCTGTAGGAACCCTGTACTTTGTCGTCACCTGCATTTATTGATTTCATTGCTGAAAAGTTTAACTTTGTGTCTACGAGGCTCTGCCAAGGTGACCGCAGATCATTTATAATTTCTATATAGAGGCTAAATTTGCTATAAGTGCTGACAGCTGTTGTTCCAGGAGGTGACTGTGCTTCGTGTCACCTCTCTCTCACCCACCTTGGCGGTGCGGTGTCCTTGCTTGCCCAGTGGGTCCTGGCTGATGTCTATGATGTGTCTGTTCTGCAGCAGCTCCTTGGAGCGAGGACAAATGTCCCTCAGATCATTAGACACGAGCAGCGGGGCAGCCATGATGGCCCATAATGCCATCTGAGACTCCTGCTGGTCATGACTCAGGCCAAAGTTCCCAATCACGAGCTGGAGAAATGCACCAATGTCATAAATATGAAAATAACAGGGCAACTCAGGCTTACTGACAGAATGCAGTGCAATAACATACTACTATTGAGAAATGTGTTTTTACATAAAACTCTACATTTTTTAATACATGGCTGTTTTTAAATGATCAGAAATTAAATTGAACCCTTTTATGGGAGTAAATAATCCTAGTTTCTACTGAAACTAGTGTTTTTTAACTCTGGCATTGAAATCTATTGGCTATATAAATGGAAAGAGCCTTAACTAAGGTGTTGAGAATTTGGTTCAGTGTTTCAACATTTTAGGAAATACATTTGTTGGAGAGAAAATTATGATTTTGATACTAACTTTTATTTTGATGAATTATGCATAAATATAATGATATATGGGAAGTGGAATAGTCTCATTATAAACTCTTGGAGTTGTGTTAATGAATTGCTGTTGGAGTGTAGACACTCCTTTGACAAATCAGCTGATTGAGGCAGTAATTGTATCAGCTGGTATATAAGAGCTGAGCTCTCAGGCAGTCTGGGTTTGTTGGTTTGTAGCCACACGGTTTGTTGATCGCCAATTGACAGTGAATTTAAGTAGTTTTTTCTTTTCTTTTTCTACTTTGATATCAACCCTTGTACACCATCTGGTAAGAACATTTAATTCATTTGTTTGTGTAAAACAACAAAGATGTAACACAACAGAGAAAGGAAAATAAATATGCCAAAAGAAAGAAATCAGTGCATGGCTGAGCATTCAAAAGGAGCAAATACATTGTTTAAAAGTTGCTCCTTTAATTTTGATAAATCGTTTAGAATTGTGCTAATCTATGTCAGCCAGCTGCTATCTGTAACTTCATATTAACTGTACTGTTAAGTGCCGGGATAAAGCCTTGCTTCCTGTCCGCACAGGAAGTCTGTTCTCCCGTTCTCAAAGTCCCTTCGTCACGGGAAACAAACAAACAAACAACCTCCGAGCTATCAACCTACACGCTGAAAATGATAAGTTTTGGATCGTGTAAGATCGTGCAGATATAAATAAGGAAATACAAACAGACCAGAGAGTTTTTTTTCACTATCCAGGAGTGAAAACACATTGAAGAAGAAGAAGAATTCTTTATTGCCAAGTACATCTTATATATATCTTATATATCTTATTATTGAATCCAGACTTTCCCCCAGCAGTGCTGTGGAGACAAGTCTGGCTACGTGAGACTAAACTATACTGACGTGATATCGATATTCTCATCTGTCTCTGCAAGAAAGCAAATAAGTTAATTTCCCAAAATGTCGAACTATTAAAGTGCCAGTTCAGAAACAAATCTGCACTCTGTCTCCAAAATGTGATTCAATGAGGGTTTTAGAATGATAATAAAATGGCTTTAAAGGCAGCTGGCTGCGTGGTTAGTTTGAGGTCAAACAGAGGAGTGTGTAAGAGTAGAGCAGAGTACCATATCGGGGTCGTTCCAGCCCCCGGGTCCAGCCGAGGGGACGATGATGTCTTGATGAGAAGCAGTCCAGTCCAAGATGGACTTGATAGAGCTCCACGAGTCGTACACGTCAGCAAAGTTGCGCCAGTGGTTGCACGTCTCACGAATGGCTGTGTAGTTGGGCTGAAGGCACAGAAAGGCTCTTTTATGTCGTACAACACATGATGTATGGTGTCATCAAGCAGTGGATAATCATTAATAAGTACTTTTATATTTGTTTTTACTGTTGTGCAGAAGTAATGTTGGAAAATAAACCAGCGATCGATAATGTATGTTGAGATTTAAAGTTGTTTTTTCTTTAGCGATTAATCTACCAATTATTTTCTCAGTTAATTGAGTAATTGTTTAGTCTAGAAAATAGTGATAGTTGCACTGTTAAAAGGGATACACCCCCACTTTTGAATATCTAGTTCTTCCTCCTGTGTGATGTGAATGCATTTCTTGTAAGTCACTGTGGACAAATTAATGTAATAGGACAAAGAAAAGCATCAAATCCTCACATCACAACAGAGAATGATTAGCATTTTTGCTTAAAAAAAAGAGACTAAAACGATGAATCGACTAATTATTGGCGCTCTAATTTAAAGTGGGTAAAGACAAAACAACGTATCTCTCACCTGTTGGAAAGGCCACTCGTACAGAGGCCACTCACAGGAGTACAGGATACTTCTTCCGGTTTTGTTCAGGGCTTTTGACATGTTGACGTAGCCTGAACCAGAACAAATCATCAAGTGTCAGATCAGTGGTTCTCACACTTTTTACAAACCACTTCAGAAAATATTAGGCTCTCTGAGTGACCAACGTTATAATGGAGTAGCATAGGCCTGCCAGATTCAGCTCACACAGAAGGCAGGTTTATTTCTAATAAGATTATTTATTGTTGACTGTTGTCAGCCATGCTGCACTTCCTCCGTCCCACTCCAACTGCATCCAAATTTGATGTAACTTGAGTCATATCTCCTTACTGTTTTGCACAGTTTGCTGTGAGCTGTGAGCACTCTCGGTCGATTGTCATCCACTTCAGTTTCAACACGGCTGCTCGAAATACTATCCTCCTGATCTGCACTTCCTAACAGTTCTCATTTGGAGCCATGATTTCACTGTTTTTAAACCATTCATTTTACCTCCACTTACTATCTTGCCATCACAGTTTACTTCAATTTAATTTGTTTAATTCAAGCATGTATGCGTACGCTACATTCAAAACTACATAGCACGCTGATACCGAAACAAAAATATCACAGGAAAGGCAAAATTTGTTTTCAATTTCAGTGATCACATAGTTTTAGTATTTTCATTCTAAATGTTGTAGTATTTCTATAGTATTTTATGTTTTTTAAATGAAGTAAATTCATTTTATATTAAAAATATTTTTGGAGATTCCTCTGCATCCCACTAGAGGGAGCTTGTGTACCACCAGTGGTACTTGTACCATAGTTTGAGAGCCAGTGTGTTAAACACCTTGTCTACTGAGTCCATGGAGTTTAAAAAAATGGACCCAGAACATTGATAAAGATGTCATTTAAAAGATATGTTTCCAGGTTTATTTACACACATACCATTTGCGTTAGGTGAAGAACAAAGCAGTAATGAGGGACTAAATTGACAGTCGGGACCAGCATCGTCATGTTGGAATAACTGTAAATTATACGAAAGCTCACCTTCTCCCAGCAACTTCCAGTCCATATAGCAGCCATCAAATTTGAGCAGATCTACATCCCAGTCAGCAAAAGTCTGAGCGTCCGTCTCATAGTAACCCAGACTGCCAGGGTAGCCAGCACAGGTTTTCTTCCCCACATCTGCATAGATACCCAGCTTCAGTCCTTTAGAATGGACCTGAAAACAGAAACATACATTTGTTCTTCTTGTTCAGGGTTTGTACCAGTAGGTGGCGATGTTGCATAGCTAAAAACTTCTCAGGACACAGCTCTGACTTAAATATATCCTTTTCCTGGTGAACATCATTTCTAGCTGCCTGTGTTGAAACCAGCCTGTCCTAGTGGAGCGTTAACGGCAGCATACTCCTACCTATAAGACAATATATGCCTACGTATCTCCCCTGGCTCTCCAGGTGCTGAGTTTCAACCGGTATGAAATCTGAGACCTGGGTTCCACATCTGGTCGTTCCCCCTTCATTATGTAAATAACTGCAGGTCGGCTCAGATGTATAATGAATATGTAATCCGACTGTGTAATCATTTTTACTTCCAGAGTTACTTAACAGGCTGGGCTTCCCAAAACTTTTTTTATTTGTCAAAGATTTGTCCAAATTTTGGATGCATTGCACCATGGATTCATTAACACTGCAGCGCATGGAATCACATCAGTGGAAATATGTGTTAAATATGACATGGTATACCATTATATAACTGTGTATACTATTCATAATGCAGCCCAAAGACTGGAAACTAGAATAAAAAACAGTCATATCCTAGTGCAGGGATTCTCAAAGTGGGGTCTAAGAAAAGTTTTCAGATTCATTGATTTAAATTATCATGACAAAAAAAAAATCTTTTTTCAAAAGGCTTCGTAGTTCGACAAATAATATTTTAATTTTTAAATCTAAAATAGTTCATAGATTACATTCTAATCTAACAAATTTATAAGGGTGTTCATATTAGGTACGACTGATTTGTATCGTGCCCCTCACATCAATGATGTTGTTCTGTACCCTTGCACATCACCTACGTGACATTTGTTTATGTTTATGCTACAGTGTAGAAAAGGGCGCCACAGACGGACCCTGCTGGCCCACAGACCGTCATCAGTGGGGACCGTCATCAGTGGGGACCGTCATCAGTGGGGACCATCATCAGTGGGGACCATCATCAGTGGGGACCATCATCAGTGGGGACCCTCATCAGTGGGGATCCTCATCAGTGGGGACCATCATCAGTGGGGGTCGGCGGCGCAGTAAGGCAAAGCTCTGCTCCCAGTCGGAGGAGGAGCCGCTGCTGTCGGGTGCGGAGCTCTCTGCCTCCCTGCCGTGTGATATAGAGGCATCAGTATTAAATTGAGGTTAAAAATTCCTTGTACTTGCGTTAAATAGCAGTCCACTTCCATGTTTTGGTTTTCATACCTGATGCAAACACTAATCAAAAGTTAACAAACTCGACTTTGGGGTCAAGTGTACGAATTACGTACAAATGTAACAAGCAAATATATTCAATACACGTCTAACATTTCTCGTGTTGTTCTTTCACATAACTAAGAGTATAGAAGTGCAAAAAAATATGTGTCAAAATAGCATTTTAAATTAACTATTGTGGTGTCCAGACTCGTGTTCTACAGACTGAAGAAAAAAATCTTTGTTTGGTACAGATCCTCGCAAAAAAAAAAAAAAAAAATCACACCACGATCATTTAAAAATGTTTTTTAATGAAAATGTCCAAAGGCCCTCAAAGGCA
>JAOVVB010233955.1:0-10038 GCA_028570985.1 Heterobranchus longifilis | reverse complement strand
GCTGTTTGTTAATTAGTGATTTCTGAGGCTGGTAACTTTGAATGAACTTCTCCTCTGTGCGCTCTCTGAGTGGGGTAGGGTGGAGAATTCTCACACTAGGCAATCATGGGCGTCTGTAAGCTCTTACAAGTGGAAGGGGCGGATAGCGCTTTCAGTCCTCAACATTGCGTAAGCAGCGGTTCAAAAAGATCCATGTGATAGAAGCATGTGGTAGTCTTCGCCCTCTCTGATTGGTACTGTAGTTGTCATTTTAATGGGAGAGTTTCTTAACAGTGAGACGGGTAGGAGCTGCTATTACTAAATAAGGGAGAAAATCAGAAAATCATTGTTTTTTTTAGGTTGTCGAAAAGACAAGTGACAACCTACACTGCCTTGCAAAAAAAAATACACAGTTTCAGAAGGGTCAAATTTTTGGTCTGCATCAAGCAAAGAAAACAATGAAGGATACTTGAAATGACTGGAAGTGGGTTAAGATCTCTTCAACACATTTATTAAAACCTGTAACAAACACTTGGTGAAGTTGCATGGTAAAAAAAAAAAAAAAAAAAAATCGGTAAAAAACCAGAGCTATGTTAATAGTGAAAGGAAGAACATTTACATACACACCCTATGTGATCAGAACTCACAGCACTGGGACTAAACAGTGCGCGTCCATAAGAAAACCACTTGTTAGTGAGACGCATCAGAAAAAAAGCTTCAGTTTGCTAGGGAGCATAAAGATTGGACTTTAGAGCAATGGAGAAAGGTCATGTGGTCTGATGAGTCCAGATCGAGCCTATTCCTGAGTGATGGGCATGTCAGGATAGAAGGGAAGCAAATAGTGCATGCATAGTGTCCACTGTACAAACCTCTGGAGACAGTGTTATGATCTGGGGTTGCTTCAGTTTCTCAGGTCTGGACTCAGCAAAGTTATGTGGCAATAAAATGAAGTCAGCTGACGACCTGAATGTACTGAATGACCAGGTTTTTCTTCCCTGATGGAACAGGCATATTCCATTTTCACACACGACCTGGGAATGCCAATAAGCCTAATCTGCATGACTTTGGACTGTGGGAGAAAACCGGAGCACCCGGAGGAAACGCAAAAAGCACAGGGACAATATGCAAACTCCATGCACACAGACCCCTGACCCTGGAGGTACAAGGCATCAGCACTAACCACTAAGCCACTGTGCCGCCATATGATATTACTGTATATATGCATATGATACATATACATATGATATATGACTTAAAATGCCAAATGTAAGTATTGTATTGTATTGTACACCTTGTTCTCTCTCACTCATTGTCCCAAGTCTGGATAAAATGGAAGGGGTTGCGTCAAGAAGGGCATCTGGTGTAAAACCTGTGCCAATATGTTGTGCGGATCGGATGGTCCGCTGTGGCGACCACGTGACGGGATCAGCCAAAAGACCAACAACAACAACAACAATAACTCTCATTCACTTATTCCCTATAGCGCCCTCCCCCCAGGGGCCTTGCAGAACTAGGTGGACAGGGTGCCAACCTCTTGTAAGGCACAAGCAGGGCACACACACACACACACACTATGGCCAATTTGGGAACGCCAGTTAGCCTAACCTGCATGTCTTTGGACTTTGGGGGAAACCCACCAAGCGCGAGAAGAACATGCAAACTCCATGCACACAGACCCGAGGCGGGAATCGAACCCATACCCAGGAGGTGCAAGACTTGTATCTTTGGTAAACCAGAAGAAAAAAAATACATTGAACCATTGTAATTCGGAATTTTTGTGTGTGTAAAATACCTGGATGAAACAAAAGAAGAAACTTCGTGAAGAGACTTTGGGAAAAACCCCTCTCTAAATGAATCGCTCACAAAATGGGAACCGATTCGTAGTAGAATCAAACACGCCAAGAGGAGGGTTTTTCCAATCTGGAAATCTGGCAACCCGGTGTTCATGCTCCACTACATTACACAGGCTCCTCTCGAGCAGCTCTCCACCATCTCACATCCCTGCTGGAAGGAACATCGCACTCGTGTGCATTTAAACCGACTTCTCTTCCCAAATGCAAGCCATCAAATGCGTGGTGGTCGGCGATGGGTGAGACTGATGCGTTTCTCTGGGGCAGGATGGGGCTTGTTGTTGTTGTTGCAGGGTAGAGAGAGAGATGCAGCTGGTGCAGGAGAGGGGCTGGGGCTTGGACACACATCACTGTGTGTGTGTGTGTGTGCATAGATGGGATTGAGCACTGTGCAAGAAAAGGAATGAATGAATCGGGTATTTTTTATACTGCAGAAATAAAACAGTAACTAATTAATCAATCAAGCAATTAATTAACTAATTAATTAATTAATAATAATAATAATCATCATCATCTTCATTATGAACATCTATGCCAGTGCTCAAGGCGGAGGGAGGATTAATTATTCTAGAGCTTATTTTGTGTCTCACATGATTGTGTTTCCACCGTAACAGTGATTATATATATTTTTTGCTCTTTACGCTGTTGGTATTTCGAAGGAATCCTCCTGACGCTAGCGGTTCTGCACCCCCCCCCCTACCCAGTTCACACCGCGCATGCGCGAAAGCTTCACGCATGCGCAGTGTGGCGGAGAGCTAGAAGCCCCTCTTATTCGATGATGTCATGCTTTTACACACCTTACTCATTATACCGCCTTTATAGCGTCTGGTGCTGTGTTTTGTTTTAATTTAAGCTCGCATTTAAACAAACCAATCCAACAATATTCAATAAATAATCGTTTTTTAAATAACAATTCTGCATTCCTTTAAAATTTAGGGATGTACATTATATAATGCAAGTATGTATGTATGTTTTGTACTATATGTTTTTGTATTATAATTATTTTTATTATTATTATTATTATTATTGTTGTTGTTTTTTTTTATTTCAACTATGACTACAATAATAATAATCCTAATCAGGAATATAGTATTCAATTCATTTTTATTATTATTATTATCATTACCACTACTACTACTGAAAGATTTAACAAAAATCATAACCATAAAAACAATATTGTATCTTTAATTGTTAATATTTTTTATAATAATCAGGTATATAGTATTCAATTAATATTTTAAAAAAAATTTTTTTTATTACTACTACTAATACAACATGTAACAAAATCATAACAATTAAAAGAATATTGAATCTATATTGAATTGTTAATAATTTAATATTAGTAATGATGATGATGATGATAATAATAATAATATGATGATGATGAAAAAGCTCAGTCCCCTTTTTTACTCCATCTTTTAATAATTTTGGCAGTCTCTAATATTTTGTCAGGGTTGAAATGAGCAAATAAAATAAAAAATTATTATATAATGTATATGCATACCTTGTAGTTATTTAACAGTATGTATACAGAATGTTTTTATTTATTTATTTATTAAATAGTCTTAGTATAGCACATTATACCGCCTTTATAGCATCTGGTGCTCTGTTCTGTTTTAATTTAAGCTCGTATTTAAACAAACCAAACGATACCGAAACAGTATTTTAAATAATTGTTTAAAAAAAATTCTACACGCCTTTACAATTTTGGGATGTAAATTACATAATAGAAGTATGTATATGTTTTGTGTTGTCAAGAAGTCCTTACAGTTTTGTTTGAATTATAGATATTTTTTATCCTGCATATTTTAATTTACATCCTGAGGATCTGGAGTTTATTAACGTTACTGCACAGGTGGAGGGTCAATTGGCAGACTAGCAGAGCCTAAATTTAAAAATATAAATAAATCAATGAATACGTATTTACTGTAATGTGCAAAAAAAAGTTAGCCACTTGGTTTATTTTATGACTTCATTATTAAGTAAGTAAAATAACATTTCTGATTTCCAAACATTAGTATTCCAGCAAAAGAATTGTAATCTTACAGGAAAATATCTGTAGGCCAGAAAAGAAAGCAGTATATAACTATATGTAAAAGAGAACTTTTCAGACAAAAAACAAAAAAAACAAACAAAAAAAAGCTTCAGGGTTTTTGCTGCATGAATCCTCCTCAGAAGGCCTGTGTCTGGTTCTGTGTCTGGTTCTGTGTCTGGTTCTGCAGGGTGAGCAGTAAAACTAAGCAGCTCATTTCCTTAAAGAAATGCACAAACTGTATGACTTTGTTTATTTAATTACTATTTACTGCTTTTTATAGTATTTTTTTGAATGTAGAGACTTTTTACCGAAGGCATCCTTGCTCTACAATAGTTATCATCATGTGCCTTTTGCTAGTCACATACAGTACTGTATATTAAAGTTCTATCTCAATACAATTTTACTTTGAGAGTGAGTTTAGAAACTTTCAGCTTTATACCTTGTACAGTATGTGGGTAATAAAGGATTCACTCAGGACAGAAGGGAGCGAGAGTGTAGGAGTGTATGAGTTCTGGCAACCCGATCAGCCACGTCGCTTCATTTCATTTCCACTGTAACATTCCTCTCACGCTGTCTCTTATCACTCGTCCTCACTTTTCCTTTCCTTCTCTGTTTACAGTGTCCCTGTCCTTCATCCTTCTTTATCTTACAAAACCAAAACAAAAAATAACTAGCAGTCATGCTTCCTGTCTTTCTCATTAGCAGCACACACACACACACTAAACACAAGACAGAAGCATTTGATGAAGCTTCGTCTAAAGTATGATGATCCAGACCCAGCTCGCTTCTGATTCTGATAATCTGAGTTAAATTTATTTACAGTTCAGATTGTATATTTTAACATTCAAAACTTTCTCAGTAGTTCTCTATAAAATTAAGCTTATGATTTATTCAAATGTTTATGTATGTTTGCATATTATCCTGGCTATTTAGTGAAGATAATGGCAGATATAGATGCGTAGAAACCAGCTTTATCAGTCTGGTTTATTTGAGGTTGGAATCGATTGTTTTGATTAATAAATAGTAAACGTATATCATCTCATAATCCAGACTTCTAGCTTTCTTTTGTCCTTAACAGTCATGTTCTAGATCACTTACATTTGTAGAAGCTCATTTACTCCACATAAGACTTTATACCACCCAATATGCAGGCTTACCTGGTTTCCTCTCCAAAAGACTGCTTAAATATAAAGATTTTTCACTCCCTTGCTGCTCTGTTTGTCTTAATTGTTAAGTTTTAAATAAAAGCATCAGCCTCGTCATTAATTGTAACTGTTAATGTGACAGACTTGGTCATAAAGGTTACTAGTGATCTTTTTCTGGAATGCAAATTATTTAAAAAATTTCCAGAAATCCAGATCTTTAGAAAAATGTGTTCAGCTGAAGTTTCAACAGATAACAAATAAAAAAACAGATTAAAAAAAAGCAGGCGATTTTTTTTTTTTTTTTTTTTTTTGCAGGCGATGCAACTCGCATGTTTCTGCTGTATCAAAAGTTCTCTGTACATAGAGAAAATTAAAACTTCGACAAAACATCCATTTAAAAAAAAATACTTTGTTAATATTATATAAATTCTTTACAGTTAGTCTTTAAGAATGCTTTTGCGAAAAAGGAGAGCATCCTGTAATCATTCTCACGGCTCCATCAGGAAGCTGTCAGAACTTTGCAATGGAATTTAAAAAAACTACTAATATGCTACAATAATGTAATATTATTAGATAAATGCATATGGTGTTCATTTCCACTATGTATGGAGACATTTGGGCCACCCTTTAGATATGTCTAAATGAAAGTTCCAAATGTTCAAAAGGATCAAATGTTTTCTAAAGATGAATGAATGAACATAAAAATGTATATCTGTCCTTTACATCATTTTCTGCGCACTGGTGAAAACACCTCTTTACCTTCTCGTATTTATAATATTTATAATAATCGTACAATTTTCACTCGATCATACAGGATTGACAGTACTGGCTTGTTCGCATTTTTTAAAAACGCATTTTTTGAATTTGCAATGACCCTGTTATTGTGTAAATGTGGCGTTCATTCAAAAGTACTGGAACACATGCAGTAGGAAGTGTATACAGTATTTAAGACAATGAAATGGCAGCCTTGAAGATTCAGAATCTTGTTTACAGCATGTTTCTTGAATAGTTATACATTTCTAGTAGTTCTAAAAATAAAACTAAATAGTTTTTCAAGAGGACCTTTAATGCAGCAAATCACTTGTTAGTCATTTTAGACATTGAGATGGGTCTGAGGCTGCAGGAACAAACGTTAATTTTTGTAGTGGCCTGGGCTTAAACAACCAATCAAAATTTCCCCCTGTTGTGATCTCATATAGCAAGAGATCCTCTTAGCTCCGGTAAGAAATCGGCTCGACTACGTTTCTGCTCGACTAAGCACAGCTCTTCCGATTTCTGGATGCCATTTTTAAGAGCTATTTTTTATCTCTTAATGGCCAGGACGGCTGTTAACAGTTAGAGGTTCATCGCTAATGGCAAACTTAGCGGCCTTTAGCTTTTAAGATAATATATATATATATATATTTAAGCTAACCACTAATGGCTAACCTAGCCTTCTTTAGCGCTTAGTTTTGTTTTATATTGCTAAATATTAAGGACGTTATCGTGAATTTACACTCTCACATATATTGATCTGTTCTCCTTGTGCTTGGTGGGTTTCCTACGGGTCCTCTTGTTTCCTCCCACAGTCCAAAGACACGCAGATTAGGTTAAATGTGCCCTAAGTCTAGGGTGTACACCACCTCATGCCCTAAGTCTCCTGGGATAGGCTCCAGGCCCCCTGCGACCCTGTATACAGGAGAGGGCGGTATAGATGATGTGAGTGAGTAGAATATGCAACCTTTTTGGAAAATTGTTAGAATTTGTATAAAAATGAAAGCTTCCATTTGGAGGATCACATGGAGACTAAAAACTGCTGATGTGCATTTCTTGTTGTGCAATTGTACTTCTGACCTCCGTTATAGAAGGGATTTATTTATGGTCATGACGATGAGGAGTCTGGTTCCTCTCAAGGTTTCATTCTCACGTCATCTCAGGGAGTTTTTCCCTCACCACTGCCGCCTCCGGCTTGCTCATTGGGGACAAAGATTTTTTTTTTTTTTTAGAAGTTACATTCCTGTAAAGCTGCTTTGCATCAGTGTTTACTGCACGCGGCTTTTGTGCTCTGTACGTGCGCTCTCTCTCTCTCTCTCTCTCTGTCTCTCTCTTTCTCTTTTTCCCTCTCTCTCTCACTGTTGTGTTCTCAAATTTTATTTTCAACTCACAGCAAAGTTCACCCCCCCGACACACACACACACACACATGCACGCGCTAATATATCATTTTCGCCTCAGATCTCAGATGTTTGTCCCTTCACCACTGACTTAATCTCAGTTTTCTTAACATTTCAACTTAATTCCCATAGTTGCCATCCACCTTTAAGCTTTAATTAATAGTTATATTTTATCGTTGCTACTTTTCCTTGGTTTTAGAGTTTGTTTCATCAGGAAAGTTCATTAAAAGACATTATTTCTTAATGAAGTATACATCTTTATTATCTTTATGGTGAGTTACCACATGCACAAAACAACATCAAGCTAAATTTAAAAGCTGATAGCTAATTATGGGCTATTGAGTAAATGCGCCATTTTTAATCTGATTAATCGGTTAGTCGTTTCAGTAATTGAAACAGAACCGTATGACCATAATCATGTCACCTTATGGATGGAGAAGCTTGATGAAGTCTTATTTCATATTAAGATCATAGTTCCTATACTTATATTATACTTAGTGTTTTTTTCCACTTTCTCTCTGTTTTTTTACCAAATACAATAGTGTGATTGATCTCTAAAATATTTCAGTATGTATAAATAAATAAATGAAAGGTCTTGTCTGTACGTTGATCAGAACTTGCTCTTTCATTGATATCTTTACGTTTCATACACAGAAGGACCAGAAACCCAGAAACCCAGTGTCAGAAAACTTTGTCAGTATGCCTGTGTGTCTGTATGTCTGTCCAGCCTGAGGTTATAAAACGTGAACCATGAATGAAATCAAAATGTTCAGTAGAAGGGAAGTTATAAGCAGTTATGTGCCAGATTACATCACAGCAACCGATCAATTCGTTTTTGGGACGAATGTAGCGCTTTTTCCCTTGAAGTGGGCGTGGCTATACTCGTTACTCAACAGAGCCAATCAACGCGATGTATAGATTTACCGTGTATAGACAGAGTATGTGGAAGACATGGAAATGACCGTGATGTAATGCCCCTACAAGCCACCAAAGTCCTGTGAATTTTAACGTGCTGGAGTCGTTTTAAGATAAAACTTCATCTTTATCCGATCTACTTTTTCGATTTCTGCAGTACAGAGTTCTGCAGTACAGAAAGACAGACAGACAGACATGTACGTGGGCTTTAACCTGAAATAATAATATCACTGTTTACATTAAAGATCAGCAGATTATTTTTAGTATTAACCTTTTAACTATTCCTAAAAGCACTTTTAACCGCCAACGACGCATACTTACACTAGTATAAAATATCTAGTATTAGTTGCTTTTAGTTTTTTTGTTTTCTTAATTCAACACGTTCACTTTGAGAAAGTGCGACATAGCGCTCAGACTCCCAGACCGATAGCTGCAACACGACATGAGCGCGCTAGCTAATAAGAAGGCAAGGGCTACTACTGTACATTTGGAGAAACAATGGTACTGTAGGCAAAATCAAGAGGTCCAGAGTGAAAAGTTCGGCTGTAGTTCGGGAGTCGTCTCCTTTCTTGTCGTTCTTGATGAACCGGGAGTGTGATGACATCACGGCGTCGAGGAAAAGGCTTTATTTCACTCAGCGCGAGAGTGACAAACTGTGATTGCACTCTCTGTGTGAGAAATAGAAAGAAAGTGTGTGTTATTTTCTTCACACACAGATCTCACTGTCTGCATTTTCCATTCAGGACTGAAGCAAATGGACTGAATGGAGATGTGTGTGTGTGTGTGTGTGTGTGTGTGTGTGTGTGTGTGGAGTCTGTGGAAGGAAATCCCATGCAGAAAGACTGACTTAATTAGGGATAATTATCATCTCGGAGACCGAGCACTGTCATTTAGCCTGACGCGGCCGTTTAATAAAAACCTCTCGCTCTGTAAAGTGTTCATCCTCTGAGGAATTTTAAACTATTGAAAAATACTAATACCAAGACAACGATCATGAGAAGGCATAAAGCTCTCGGTGAGGTGTTGTTATTTTTACCTCACGTCACTGCGGTCGCTAAGTCTTTCATGGCTAATAGGCTCTCTTCTCTCCGGCTTTCTGCTGGTTGCCATGGTTTCACTGGTGTTTCTGAGCAGCTTGTGTAATGACCGACTTCTCTCTGTGTCTCATACTTACATAAAACACTTCCTGATGTGGTATGGAAACATAATCAAGCACGGTGTTTTGTGACAGTTACCACAACAAAGTGGATTTTTTTTCTTCACAGGAACAGCAAGTGCTTTATTCCTCTTTTATGACGAGAGTTCTGTATTGACAATTTTGTATTAATTTTGTATTAATAAGAAAAAAAAAATAGCTTTAAATCCTTTTAGAGACACATTTCATGTTAGTTAAAGTAGTAGCTCCTAGAAAAGGGGGAAAAAATCTGATCTGTTCAGCTACATATGGTGATTATTTTGTGTGGCAATTGACTGACTCCAAAACTGATTTAAAAAAAACCAAAACGTTTTTTATTATCTTATATACGTTTGCATTTGAGGTGGTAAAATGTTGCAGTTCCTCAATCATCCTACAGGTGGTGCACGCTAAACTATTCACACATTGGCAGGCAGCACAGTATCCTGTGTGGTAGGAGCGATTTATTTATTTTTTTAGAATTTTAACAAATCTAAGAACATTTTATTGTCAAATCTGGATATTTATGAAATTGTGATACTTGTACAGATGCCCCGTATGTTCTGGAGTTAACTCCCACTACAATGAAGCAATCTTCTTTGTCTTTCGGCTGTTCCCTTTCAGGGGTCGCAACAGCGAATCATCTGCCTCCATCTAACCCTATCCTCTGCGTCCTCTTCTCTCACACCAACTAATTTCATGTCCTCTCTCACTGCATCCATAAATCTCCTCTTTGGTCTTCGTCTAGACCTCCTGCCTGGCAGTTCCAACCTCAGCATCCTTCTACC
>JAOVVB010233954.1:0-10038 GCA_028570985.1 Heterobranchus longifilis | reverse complement strand
CCAGTACAAGCACAGTCTTTGCATAATATTCTGACTTATCTGTAATAAATGTATGTTCTTCACCATGTGGTTGTCTTGTGCATCATATCTTTTTGGTCATATCCTTTCTACATTTGGACATCTTACATATGAAGACAGGTGAGATTCAGCCGTTTCCAATGAGAACATAACACAAAATATGCATCAAGGGCTGTTCATAGATTAGGGGGACAAATACTGTATTTACTGTAGTCTATTTAAAGATATATTGTTGCTGCTAATAGATCTCACACTTTAGTCTTTACATGCTTATTTGTACATTAAACTAATATTCCTACAATACACAAGTTGGTTCAGTGCTATGTGAAGTGGCAACACATTACAATGAGGGGGGCCCCCCAAACCAAATCCTGCTTAGGACCCCGGCCCCCAGAGGTCTAGGGCCGGCCCTGCCTCACTCTGTACCTCAGAAGTTAATGACAGTATGAAGTGCTGACTTTGTCTGCATGTGGTTCTGTTCTGTATTTAACTACCAGCAGTTGTTGATTACTGCTGGGTGCTTATGGTCACATTTCCGTTCAGTTTTTATAGCCACACAACAATGGCTGAGAAGTTAAAAGTATTTCACGTCAAAACAAATTGTGTTTGAGGTCGATTTGAAAGAAAGTCTCCACCTGTAAGCCTTGTTGGTTTCTATGACATTTCCATGCAGAGTGATGGTGTGTAGATGTGGTAGCACTCCCAGCCTGTCCACCTCTGACAGAATAAAAATGCTGTTGCCGTGTAGATACAGCACACGCAGTTCACGCAGCTCACACAAAACCTGGAACACAAGCACACACATGCACACATATTGCAGCGAAGCCACTGTGCAAGCAAACATTTGAACAGGCCCTGAGAGAGGAAGCTTACTTGATCTATGTGTGAGATTTTGTTGAAGGAAAGGTCCAGCCAGGCAAGCTGCGATGGCTCAGCCAGGAAGTGGCTAACCGTCTTCTGGAGGTCATGAAGGTCAGTGATGTTGTTGTTATTGAGACGCAGGGAGCAGCTTAGGTACTTCATCTCCGAATTTCTCTTTAAAGGCTGCAGGCCGCTGCTGGGTTCCTCTGTCCATGTGCCTGAGACCACAAATAAAAGCAATACAGAGAATATTAAGTATTGTTGATTTGTTTGATTTTTATTTCAAAGGCATGATCAATTAATAAAAGATCATGCATGCAGTCATTAAGTGTACATCCAACATGGAATTACCTTGAGAAAAATAACCTGTACAAACAGCCTGTATGTACAAGTTTATCACAAACTACAGGCCTATAGATAGATATACAGAAAATGTATTGGGTGTGGTCTAGCCTAATGTGCAGCCAATTAAGATAAGATCAAACTTTATTGTCCATTCACACAGATTTTTTTCTTACATCCCATGCTCCAAACAATCAACCGAATAACATAAAACAATATAAAAACATCTTAACATGTAATTTTATTTCCTAACAGAGCTGTAATAATAGGCCTACAGGAAGTAGGCTAAACAATTGTGTAAAGTACCGTAAGGAAAGGTTGAAAAACCTGAGAGGGATAGTGTACTACTACTGTGATATGACTGTACTACCTGCCAAACGGCTGATGTGTTTAAAAGATAAATCCACTGGGGCTCCATACATATTCACACCTGTGGGAGGAGAGTGACGTCATGGTGAATTATCGGTGAGTCCGAGATCATCAAACACAAAAAGCCATTAAAAATTAATTTACTTAGGCTACATTATATATCATAGATTTACAACACACTTTATATAGGCTATAGGCTGTATCCTGTCATGTGTCAGTATGTTATGCAGCAGCTAGGCTATAAAACATAGCCTACATATGGTAAAGATTAACACAAGCACAAATGGCCCATTTCGACTCGATTTTTAGTTACTGACCTACCTCAATTAATTAAATATGATCTATGCTACTTACCAACAAACTAGGGTAAATTGTAATAGTTTCGTCGTAGGCTACATTCACCTGTCTGGGACAACAACTCGTTTCCAAGGAAACGAACAGGTAGGCTACATGGGATATGTAGTTAGAGTTTATTATCTATCTTCTACATTACAATTAATTTGCACTTGCCCACATATTCCAGGTACAATATGAACATTTTGTGAGTTGCATTCGTCGCCGTGATAAACACAGGCTAAATGATTCATTTCTTAAAACTGTGTATGTACGCGCACGCGTCGGATGCTAGACACATTTAAATTGTTGACAGGTGTTGTGCCAAGGTACACGGCGTACACCGAAATTCATCCGGGTTGGTGGAGTCGGCAGTCAGCAGCACTAATTCTAATTTGACCCAGAGACTGTATATAAAGACCCGCTACAACCCGACTGATGCTGATGCGAAACCCCCCAAAAGAAAACAAAAAAAAATTAATGTTGAAAATTGAAAATTGAACGTGAACGACGGGTGCATTTCGAACTTTATTTGTCCCCGCCCATCTCAAAACCGAGCGCCCCGACGTCCACAACGAGCGCAACGTTCACTTCACTTCCGGCTTTTAAACCAATCAACTTGGCCTATTTTCAGACGCGTCGATATGTGAAAACGGATTGGCTGGTTCAATCTTCAGCAACCCTTTTTGAATTTGGCCTGGTTTCCCTGGCATGGGACTGTTTATTTCGTGGCAGTAGGTTCATGGAGAAACGTCTGCTTATCTTTTCGGAGAACGAATAAATACGATACAGAAAAACTGTCTTTTAAGGTAAGTCACTACTTGAAAGCAACATGTTATTACCGTTGGTCTTTAAAAATTAACTAACACTCGCTAAGTTACAGTTAACGTTACGTTAGCGTTACAGTAACCAACTGATATTGTTTGGGTTAACACTAGCTTAATGTTAACTTTGCTAACACTAAGTTAACCTTCTGTAGGTAGATTTAACAGTAATCTGTGTGAACTTTAAAGTTAACTGCTTATGCTTATTGGCATTAATTTAGCTAATTTAGTTGTGAATATAAAAGAGTTAACGTGTGCTCATTCGTTAGCTTGACAACGCTAGGCTGATATGCTTGTTTTGTGTTTTTCGCTTCCAGGTTGAAATCCCTTTATCTCAAAGGGTCAGCCAGGATGATAACTAACTTGGGTGTTAAAGCCCTTCTCGGTTGGGTAAGTTGATCATAAATTTAGTGAGATTAGTGCAAATATGTTGATTCTTGCAAAGCTTATTAGATAGATGCAGTTTGATTTAACTATGTTAGCTAACTTGTCAAACTATATTTTTGCAGGTCAACGCCTTAAAACTGCCCGACTATTCCACAGAATTAACTATCGACGATTTACAAGATGGGACAGTCTTGTTGAAAGTTGTGTATATGCTGTAAGTAGGAGCAATGTGTTGAAATGCTTGGCTTGTGTAAACAAGGAACGGTCGTGTCGATGACTGTTGAACTACATTTTAAACATGCTTCTCCTGTTAGTGGGTTCTTGAAAGTATAGAGATGCTGATTCCCTGGACTAAGCCTTTATTGTTTCACCTTTGTGTCATCTCAGGAAAAAGGAACCCAACTCCTGTTTCACTAATTCCATCAGGGATCGATTCAAGATCATTGCAGACTTTGTGGAAAGTGAGTTTCCCTGCCTTTTTAAAAATATCTTCAGCAGCGTCCAGGCTATATGTTTACTGAAAACATCACACTCTTTAAGCATAGTGTTGGAATTTTCCTTCCCCCTGTTTCCAGTTTTTGTGCCAAGATATCATGTCTCAGACCTATCATTGTACTGACTGCATGTAGATCAAACTTATGTTGATGATGTCATGTCACTGTGCTTAAGACAGCAAAAAGCATACAGTATTTCTGAAAATGTCAGGGTAGTAGCTCTTAAGAGTAAAGGCCTTTGCACACCAAGTCCATATTTTTTGTATGCATTTTTAAATCTGTCATATGGACTTGGTGTGCAAATGCACTGTTTTCTTTGACATCTGTTTGAAAATTTCAAATCGGTTACACCTTTGACCACACCCCATGTAACTGTTGGGTGTGGTCTAAAGTGTGCCCTGTCGCACCTGTAAACATATCAGACAATGATGTCAGCATGTAAAGAACACACCCCGAGTACCATTTTTTTCATTTATGTTAAGTTACTGCAGGCAGGCAGATATTATATTATTATTACTGCTGTCCTTTGAGAATTAACTAATGAAGCTATCTATTTTATTTATTAGGGGATTGCAGATTTAGTACAATCAAAGGCACTTCATTATCGTGGGACAACATAAGACATGGCATCAACCTAACAGTTGAAATTGCAAAGGTATAAGACAAAAAAAAATAAAATAAATGAAGACAAACATAAACAAAAGCCCATTCTGACTCATACTTTGTGATACCACCAGGTGCTTTTGTTGCTCGTATACCACGACATAATGAATGACCGCTGCACACTGAACAAGTTGGAATGTGATGTAGAGGTAAGCACAAAGTTGTTTTTCTGATTTGCTACTAAGTGTCATGTGTCCACCACTTAGATACATCTCATTTCATGCATCATGTGCTGTGCCACCATTTAATTATTTGCCATATCCCCGCTTTTATCTGTTAGCGAGAGATAGCAAACCTAACTGGTTCCTTTGTGATGGAGAGCGATGGCTGCGTTTATCTGAACAAAGGACTTGATGCCTATTTGGCAAGGAAATGTAAGTCACACATTTGGTAAATCTTCCATTCATGATATGCCATACTAAGAGACATTAGTGTCACACTAATGGTTTGGATTTAACATGCAAGTTGTAAAATTTGTCAAACATATTTCTCCATTAATTCCAGATTTGCCTGTCGCCCGTGAAATATTTGACCGATCAGCGTCCACCTCTGCCTCCAGTGTGTCGGCTGTCTCGTCGCTCTCAGATGACGAGTCCCCCGTCTTCCAGCGCAAACAGAAAATCACATTTGTGGACATGCATACTGTGGCTTCCTCCTCAGTCAGGTAGTGGATTGGAATTTATCCAACACAGTGCTTATCATATTCATCAAATGTGAATAAGGCATGTTTATGGCCAACGTTAATCCAAACTTTGGTTTGTGTATTGATCTATCGAACATCTTCACTATATTTTTCAGCTAAATTAGTTACTTGTCTCCATGGACAGACCTTCACTCCAAGAGAATAAGTGAAAGCAGCTTTGTTTGTATTTTTTTGTAATGAAAGCTTGTAGTTGGGTTTTATATGAACATGAAAGCAGCTTACCATGCTTTGCTAAACTTGCAGTAACGAAGATTTTTGTTTGTCATGCCATAACCAAATGGCTAACTTTGCAGCGTTGCATATCGTCAAAACATTAAAACTTTGTCTCATATACATGCTATCTGTTAGTAATTTAATATCCATTTATGTAAGTAAATCTATGATTTGATCATAATTCTTTATCTTGTCTGATCTGCTTTAATTCCCACAGCAAGTCTCCTCTGCAGGATATCATGAATACACCTAAATTTCAGTTGAGGAAGGTGCAACGACAGATGATCAAGGAGAGAGATTACAGAGATGGGTTGGAGAGGGAGCTGGCTAGCAAGACTACACTCATTGCACAGAGAGGTACTACATTTAAGTGTGTTTGGATAAAAACATTGTTAGTTAGGTTGATAAGAGACATAAGTAAAACTTTTTGTGCTTTTGTTTCGCTGTTTCTTTATAAGTAATGTTTAACAAACTTTGAGTGTTCTGTCAAAGAGCTACTGAAAATGTGCCTGAAAATGCCTTGTCGCCTAATGGTGCTTAATGGTGCCTAATAATGCCTCTTTGTTTATGTTTTTGTTTCTCTTCTCTTTAAATAATCTCTGTTCTACTTCTACTTATTTTGTTTTCTTCAGAGTCCCATATTAACCAGTTGCAGTACCGCTTGGATAAGCTGAAAGAAGAGCAAAGCGATCAGGAGCAAGTTATCAGGGAACAAATCAATGAGCTTGAGACCAAGAACGACACGTAAGTACCCAATAACAGAGATTTTTTTTTTTTTTTTTACTGTAGGTAAGGCCTATTTATTAATGAATGACAGATATATTAACACCTTTTACATTAAAGATGTGTGTTCAAATTTAGTTTGAATATTTACTTCACTACTTACTACACCTCACCTGCTATTTTTTCTTCTCAGATGACCCTTTTCCATTGTAAATGAAAATAGAACAGGCTGAGCTAGTAACCTATATGTTACAACATATTATTTTGTTTAGGCTACAGCAAGATTATAGCCACATATAAATGGCAAGTAAAGTTATACATTTAATGCGTCTCATGCATTCTTCACACAGCAATGTGATAATCTGTAAATCTCACATTTTGAACAAGAAAGTATGTATTCCATAGCTTAACCCCAAGCTGATAAGTATCTGTGACTACTGCAGAGTCGTTTGTCCCGGGAGTGAATGCCGATTGTAACCTTTCCCATTGAAGACAAAAGCCAGATGATAGCGGGTGTTAGTGGGCTTTTTGGCCAGTGGGAAATGGATATAATATGCAAAAGCCAGGAAAGAAACCTGAAATCTCCAGCAAGCTCCACCTTGAGCTGGCTGCCCTGCCGGCTCCTGTCTGAACCTAGCGTGAGGCTCAAACATGTAGGCCTATGGATGAATTTCTCTGATGTTTCTAGCCATCTTGGGCGGGGCAAGGCAGATCCAGAAATTCTCAATTAGGGCGAAAGAGTAGATGTGCTTTTAGGCCCTTTTCAGAGTCTTTTAAGTGGGAAAACCATGCTAAACAAAATATTAATCATAGCTGAGTATTTTTACATACTTTAAAATGTGTCTGGAGGGGGACTTTAAGAATTTGGTGTAAAATGGGATAGAAGAAACTGCTTTGCTAACTTTTTTTTTCTGTCTTAGGTTACAAATGCGTCTTAATGAGATGTTGAAGCAAAATAAAGACCTCAAGAGTAACTCCTCACTTATGGAGCGCAAAGTGGATGAGCTATCAGACGAAAATGGTGTACTCTCCTCCCAGGTAATTGCACAACACGTACAAAGTTTCTCTCTGTGAAATGCAAACTCTTTGTCTTCTCACTTGTGAGAGGACTGACAATCAATTATGGTCACGTGCAATTTTAGCAGACTTTTCCTGAAATATGTCATGCGAACATAAGCGAGTCTCAGTGGGGTCTGCACTAGGAGCAACCCTTTCACATTACATGGAGTCACATGTGTCAATGTTGAAACCAAATCTTTCACTTAATACACATTGTAAAGGTATTCTTTTAATATTTTTGCAGGTGAGAACAATATGTTCACAGCTGGCCATCTTTGAGGCAGAAGTTGGCAGGCTGACAGAAACCCAAGCATCTGCTCAGGAAGAGTGGAGAAGCAAAACAGGCCAGCTACAGTCTGAACTTCACCAAGCCACTGCTCAAAAGGTAGATATACACTCTTACACCAGAAGTTGCTCTTACAACTTCTTTTGATTTGTTAAATCTATGATTCCGTTTGTAGCCACTAGAACTAAACTTTGTTTTTAAAAAGCAATTTTTTGAGTTTTGTGTTGATTTAAGCCAGTCAATCTACTTTTCCATTACTCTGATTACATTTCGGGTTCTACACAAATGGGTTTTAATGTACTATGCTCCCCTTTGTTTCTCAGGAGCTACTGACTGAACAAATTCAGATCCTCCAGGGAAAGATTTCCTGTTTGGAGGATGAAATATGCAGGGCCACTCAGGAAGAAGTAGGAGAGAATATGGGGCCTGTAATGGAGGTAAGTCCATGATTCTATGTAAAAGCTGAATTCAGAAATGTTTGTTAAAGGGGACATATGCCAGGGCTGGTCAATATGGACCAAAAATCATGTCATTTTCTACAAAGTGGGCCAAATTTTCCTTTCAAAGTCAAAGCCATGTTTGAGATGTCACAAACACTTATATTAAAACAGACTGTGATGAAAATAAAATAAAATAAAATGCAAAGACAGGGTTTCCTTCCCTGTTTGAAAAACATGTAGGCTTAAATTAAAAAATAATTTAAAATAAATAGCCTGTGGGCCTATTAAATGAAAACAGGCTTATCTCCGAGAAGGCTCATTGAGTTGTTGTTGCTCAACAACAATAATTGATTAAAATAGAGTAGATTTACACATTTTACTCTCCTAATACAGAAACCTACACTGTACATGTACATGTAGCCTACCACTTGACTACTTTACTGTTTGTCTGCTGACTGCCCTGATCAGCTGTCTGCTCTCTCTCTCTCTGTCTGTCTGTCTGTCTCTCTCTCTTTCTTTTTTTTCATACGGTCTGTCTGAATATACCTATATCACCCTCTGTCTGAAATGCTCAGTTTAAGTGCCAGTCTCTTTTATGCCCCCCTCCAAAAAAGCCCAGTCTCATAACATATTGAACTTTTGATCAAATATAAATCTCTCAATCCTTTAAAATCTTTTTTGGTTTGGATGGTTACTAATTGTCTTGTCTTCTTAAATTTCCAGAAAGAAATGTTGGACATGTTGAAGAATAAGCTGGAGAGCACATTTTGCTCCCTGCAAAAGGCTGAGGTGGAGGTTCAGGCCAAAACACAGCAGCTGGCAGAGTATCAACGTGAAATCAACCAACAGAAGGAGCTCTTGAAGCAACAGCAGTCCCAAACTGAAGAAATTATTCAAGCCAAGGATGACATTTTAGACGAATTACAAAATGAGATCACTGAGCAGAGAGCAGTCCTTCAGCAAGAGATCCAAGCTCTCAGGATTCAACTTGAGCAAGTTGAGCAGCAGAAAACTGAGCAGATGACCAGACTACAGCAACATATTGCTGCCTGTGAACAGGAAATTGAGAAACTAAAGGAAATTAAGAAAGAGAAGGAATGCCTTCTCCACCAGACTGAAGAAAATCTGAAAGATCTTGAAACAAAGTTATCTGCTGCCAGTTCCCTCTTGGCTGATAAAGACCAACAAATTAACAGTCTCAGAGAAGAAGTTGACATTCTTACAGATGAAACCAAAAACAACAAAAATGAAATTCAAGCCAAAGAGGAGATGATTGCCAAATTACTTCTGGAGCAGTCTAATGAGCAATACATTTTTCATAATAAAATCCAGACCTTAACAGTCCAAGTAGAAGACCTTAGCTTGTCTCTCAAACAGGCAGAGCAGGAAATTGAACTTAAGCAAGACCTACTGTCTAAAACCCAACAAGAGAATGTCCAACAAAGGGAGGTACTCCAACAACAAATTGCAACCTGTGAAGAGGAGGTTCAGAAGTTAAACAAAGAAATACAGGTAAAAAACGAGCATCTTATTATTCTAAAGAATGACAGCTCTCGACAGTGTGAATTGCTGGAGCAAGAGATTACAGGTCTGAAAGACCAACTAGAAAGGCTAAACGACTCACTCAGAAAGGCTGAAGAACATGTTCAGGATCAGGGGATTATGCTTACAAAGCAGGAGCAGCAAAGTGCTCACCAGATGGAGGCCCTGCAGCAACAACTGTCTGCTTCTGAGGAGAGTGTAGGGTGCATGAAGGAGGAGATCAAGATTAAAGAGGAACAAATAAACATGTTGAAAAATCAAAGTTCACAGCAGTCAGAACTACTACATCAAGAGATTCAAGATTTAAAGAAACAAGTTGAGTGTCTTAGTTCCTCACTGAAGAATGCAGAGGAGAATTTGCAATCCAAGCAAGATTTGTTTGCTGAGCAGCAACTACAGAGCACTCAGGATATGGAGGCACTCCAGGTGCAGATGGCTACATCTCAAGATGCGGTGAAGAGGCTAAATGCAGAGATTCATGCTAAGGAGGAGCAATTAAGTCTGCTAAAGACTGAGACCTCTTCACACTCTGAATTGCTACAGCAAGAGATTCAAAGTCTGAAAAACCAACTCGCTAATATGGGTCACTCTCTCACAAAGGCTGAGGAGAAGGTTCAGACTCAGCTGGTCATGCTCACCAAACAGGAGCAGGAGAGTGCTCATCAGAAAGAGCTTCTGCAGCAGCAACTGTCATCTTCAGAGGAAGAGGTGAGGAAAGTTAAAGAGGAGATCCGAGCTAAAGAGGAACAGATGATACTGCTGAATACTGACAGCTCAGTGC
>JAOVVB010233953.1:0-10039 GCA_028570985.1 Heterobranchus longifilis | reverse complement strand
CTCTGCAGAAACACTTCTCGTGGCTCATAAGTGACGACTGTAAGGGATTACTTTTGCGTTAGTTTACTTTGTCGTAAAGTCCTGCGTAGTATACCTTTAATGAGTGCACCTGAGGACAAAGATGGATCCATCCAGCCCCGTGTTTGTCTCTGTGAGTCTGAGCAGTAGGAACCATGTTGGCACTGTGCAGACTCACCACATAGAGTTTTCTCTTTTGTATTTCTGTTTATTTTTTTTTGTCTGCTGCCTTTTTAAAAAAAATAAAATAAAACTAATAAACTGTAATGTAACTTTATTTTCATTGCCTCATTGAGTTGTGTACCCACTCTACAAAATGTACAAGTGACAGGTGTGGACAAAATAACAGGAACACTGGTATAATAGGGAGCAGAAGTCGACCCACACAATAATAAAAGAGAGATTTCTGAAGGATTCTATATTTCATGGTGAAGTTTAGAACTGCAGTTATGATGAAGTGCAGGTGATGATATGTTTTATAAAGATACTTTTCATGTATCGAGTAATGTCCTGCGGATAGTAAAACATCAGAGTATATATGTCATAAACATATATCAGCAGAACCAAGAAAAGGACACTGATAGCTGGTCTCCATGGTGATTCTGTTTCATCATGTTGTTGAGAAACTGAACCAGCAGATGGCAGCAGAGGTTGTCATTTTGTTTTGGGCTCACACACCAATATCCATTCTGACCCACAATCCTTTGCACAGCATGAGTTCCAGGCACAATGTAGTATAACATGAGTGTGTGGCATGTTTATGCAAACTGCATGTAACTGTATGTACGAAAAGCCAAAAGATTTGGAAACCCCAGGGCTGCTTTACATCTATTTTATGTAAAGCAGCCTCTTGGACTCTTATTTTGAAGGAAATGTCCATTATGGCTGAATGTTGAGACACATTACAATTCCAATATGCTAATGGATAAGGGCTAACTCCTTATCGGCTACCACTACCCAGCTTTTTCCTCACCAATGTTACGGTCTCTGGTGGAAGACCGTGAGGTGTGATCCCCCTCATGACATTTCCAATAGCAGCATTGAGCTAATCATTAGTGTTGTTGTTTATGAGCTGCTGTGACAAATCCGTCACGACTGTACGTCCCCGTCCCACGCCCGGTCCTGCCCCGGTTGTTAGGGGTCCTGGTCGTGTGCCATCATATCGAGAGGTGACGTCGAGTCGGTCAGCGCAGGTTAACCTTTCTTACACTGAAGTCCTGCTCACACTGGATTCTCTTTACAGGGGGACCTGGGTGATAGAAAAGTATCCATGCTCCTCAGGACTTAAACACATCGTTCCAGACTCTTTGCCAATATGAAATTACAGTAATCCGTTATCTCAGCACACTTTGCAGCACAACAAAAAGACACAATACCGGCCATCACAAGACCGGCCCTGACCAGACCGGCCCTCACAATACCGGCCCTGACCAGACCGGCCCTCACAATACCGGCCCTGACCAGACCGGCCCTGACCAGACCAGCCCTGACCAAACTGGCCCTCACAACACCGGTCCTGACCAGACCGGCCCTCACAACACCGGACCTGACCAGACCGGCCCTCACAACACCGGTCTTGACCAGACTGGCCCTCACAAGACCGGTCTTGACCAGACCGGCCCTCACAAGACCAGCTCTTACGAGACCGGCCCTCACAAGACCGGCTATTACGAGACCAGCCCTCACGACACCGGTCCTGATGAGAACAGCCCTCATAAATCTAGTCCTGACGAGACCGGCTCTCACAACACCGGTCCTGATGGTTTGTGCATACTGACTCAACTCAATAATAATGGTGAAAAAAACCCACCGGTCCTGACGAGACCGGCCCTCACAACACCGGGTCTTCGAGAAAAGTCCCAAACATCCTGATGGCCAGTCGGCGCCTGGACACAACCGCTGCTTCAGCTGAACGGAGCTCTGGGAGATATTTTATGGGATCTTGCGGTTTGGGAGCAGCAGAGCGCATGCTGTGGCGTGCTGCTGGTCTGGTGTGCAGGATTCAGTGACCACCAGGGTGGATGTGCTGCCACACTCCAGCTGTGAGCACTGGATCACTGCTGTGCTTTTTATGGTAATTCTGTTTTACTTTGTAACTTTACACTGCTTACTGCAGCTGACATCGTAACAGTTTGTGGGACTTGGCTCTTCTGATGGATTTTATTTTACATCTTCTGGGCTGATAAACTGGAGTTTAGGTGGGTGTGAGGGGATCCTCCATACACATCAAAATAAAGAAAGTCCTCATCAAACTCCTCCTCAGCTTCTCTATTGAAATCGCCCACAAATAAGCAAATACAGCGTAAATACACTGACTTCAAAGTGCATCCAGACAGGATTAGAATGATCAGAGTGCTGAAAAACAGGAATTAATACCGGGGTGGTCGGGGAAAAACACCCACGTGCGATTTAAATTATTGGATTGTGCAAGTAATTACCAGATTACCCTACCTCCCCAAGAGAAACAAATCCCGTCCGAATAGGGTTTATATCAACCCTGGTTCCACCCTCACTGTGAAAGAAGAAGTATACAACTATCATCGTCTCTGTCAGAGAAACGTCAGTAGCGGCCGCGAGTGCTGTTTCGTATTTGAATTTGTATTTTGAATTTTAATTATTGTATCATTTTGAATCACGGTGAATAGAATCATAGAACCATAGAATAGAAAAATAAAATCATAGAACCATAGAATACAATCATAGAGCCATATAATACAATCATAGAATAGAATCATACAATCATAGAATAGAATGATAGAACCATAGAATAGAATGATAGAACCATAGAATAGAATGATATAATCATAGAACCATAGAATAGAATCGTAGAATTGAATAACAGAATCATAGAACCATAGAATCATAGAATAGAATCACAGAACCATATAATATAGTCATAGAACCATAGAATAGAATCATAGAACCATAGATTAGAATACTAGTCATAGAATAGAATCAAAGAATAGAACCATAGAATAGAATCATAGAACCATAGAATAGAATCAGAGAATCATAGAATAGGTTTAGGCACCAAGAACAGTTGGTAGGGTTAGAAAAAAACATGGTTATTAATGTTGTTTCAACCAGGGTCTCTCGCATGAAAGTCCCGTGTTTCAGGACCCGTCCACCTCAACCTGTCTCCTTATGCAGAGTCTCGACGCTCTTTATACATCATCATCATCTGGCTTCTGCCGATGCTGCAGTCACAATAACTGTCAATACAGTAGGCTGTCACCCCATTCAATACGCTGATAACTGCCTTCTGTCAGGGCCAGCATGCCCCTACTGACCCATATGTATCAGGATGATAAGCACTCATATCAGCGCAACGAATCGTGTGACGACATCAGAACGGTCTGGCGCAGGCGCACGACTCAACCCTGTGTTAGACTGTTTATGGAAGTGTTTTAAATAGTAGGGTTTTAGTGAAAATGCATGTGCACGAGTTGTGTTTGTAAACTGATGTTTTTATGTTGTTTTGCTGTTGTTACTAAGAATTTTCTCTTTGTTCACCGCAGAGGCATGTGAGGCAAAAAAAAGGATCATTTTGGGGCTGAAGTATTTCTTTAAGGTGCCAGTAAAAATCTAACCTTTCATATCGTCCACAGATTACAATTCTCAAACAGCTGCAGACTCTGGATCCAGACGAATGTAATCTGGTGAGATGGAACGGACTTCGAGCTGCTGGACCTGTGTGACAATTTTCATTTTATATACTTACAATTTAGTAGAAAATCATGACTTAATAAAGTACATTGTTGTGACCAAATTAATGTAAATATTTGTGTTTGTTCAGCTGGCCACAGCGCTGCTCCACCTCGAGGCTCTGAGAATCACGCATGCTGACTTAAAGCCTGACAACATCATGGTGGTAGAGCGCAGGCAGCAGCCGCTAAAAGTCAAGCTCAGTGACTTTGTCCTGGCTCACTGCGTGCTCGATGCTCGATGCTGTTCAAGGCTCGTGTGTGCAGTCTGTGGTGCAGGTAAGAAACTCCACCCAAACACCTGATTAAATGTTGCCATCGTACATTTCTTTTTTTTTTATACTTTTATTTTCATTCATTTCTTTTCAGTTTAACACAAAACAGACAAAAACAAACAAGTGAGGTCTGGGGCATCATAGCACAGTCAGTGATGGAGACAGGCAGCTACAGTTCAAGAAGCATATTTAAAGTACAGTAGTTCAAGTGAAAATTACACACATATCACTGCTTTTATATACAAGTGGATACCATGTATATGCAATGTGAGAGGTGTTAAAAGTCCAGATTGTGGTAACAATCCCATTTTTTCCAATATTTTACACCCTGGTCCTTTTGTAGGCGGAGTGCAAAAGTCATTTTTTCCATTGAGCGTATAATGTTGATGGTGTTCGTGAGAAGAGTGATGGTAGGAGGGTTCTTCTGGAGCCAACAGTCTGTCATTGTCAGTCTTGCTGAGGTCCTCAGGGATTATTCCAAGGTACAGAAATGTGAAAGAAAGATCAAGTTTGAGGACCAGGATCTCTGAGATCAGACCAGCTGCTTCCATCCAAAAAGGTTTTATCGATGGACAAAACCAAAGAATATGAGCACGGTCTGCAGACCCGCACTCCCTCCAGCAAGACTGCTGAGAGCCAGTTAATTTGGATTTCTGATTTGGTGTAATGAAGAATCGAGTTATATTTTTCCAACAAAAATCCCTCTAAAACAGAGAGTTAGTGGAAGTGGACTGGGTTTCTCATACGTTGAGCCACATTTCCTCTGATATTGTTTCCCAGCGCAGCTTTATATAATTGGTTGAGTTCTTGTTCATTGAGATAAAACTCTTATATAATTTTCCTATGATGCCTTTAGTGTTTTTTGACTGATAAGCGCTAATAAATATCTGTATAATTGTTGAGGGTTCAGCAGGGTTATGAGTCTTTATTTCTGTTAAGAAAAAGTGGCGGATCTGAAGGTATCGGTAAAAATCCTCTCTGCCCAGCTCAGAAGTCTGGCATAGATCCTCAAAACTATTAAGATTTCTGTTTGTTATTATGCGGCAAAGGGAGGTGACACCTTGTTTAGTCCACTGTCTGTAACGGTGATCCAGTGATGCTGGGAGGAAATGCGGGTCACATGCTGGCCAACTTAATAACTTTATCTCTCTGTGGAGCTGAAATCTCCTTATTACCTCCAACCATATTTTCAATGAAAAAACGACCCACTGATTTTGTAGTTTAAGTGCTTCATTAAGTCTGTCAAGACATCCCAGTGCTGACTGTATAGGGGTGTCCATTATAGATAACTCTATGTCTTTCCATCTGGCCTCGTAGGCGGGTCACACCAGCATATAAGAGGTCTCAATTGAGCAGACAGGTAATAGTCCTTCAGACAAGGCAGGGCCAGGCCCCCCCTCTCACCCGGCAGCTGTAGTGTAGAGTATCTCACTCTTGGTCTTTTATTATTCCAGATAAATCTTGATAAATGCATATCCCATTCCCTAAACTGTTTAATGGGAATTTCTACTGGAAGTGCTGTGAATAAATACAACAATCTCGGGAGAATGTTCATTTTAATTGTCCTTATTCTGCTGCCGAGGTCGAGAGGAAGCAGGCCCCACCTGTGTAAGTCATCATAAATAGTCTTATTAATCTGCTTATAATTGACATCATACAATTGTAACAGATTTTTTGTTAAAAAGACACCCAGGTACTTAATGTGTGGCTGGTTCCAGTTAAAGTGGTGTCTCTTTTTTAGTTCTTGTGAGGGAGTATAAAAAAAGGTTAAGACTTGAGTTTTTTGTACATTGAGTGTGTAACCAGAGTATTTCCCATATTTGCCCAGAATATCCATTAGCACTGGTACACCAAATTCCGGGTTTTTTAATGTTATTAAAACATCGTCCGCGTACAGACAGATTTTGTTTTCCACACCTGCTATGGAAATACCCTCCAGAGCGGTCTCCTCTCTGATAGTTTGGGCTAATGGTTCAATAAAAAGATTAAAAAGTGATGGGCTCAATGGGCAGCCTTGTCTGCATCCTCTTTGAAGTGTTATTGGATTCGAGAGACTCCCATTAATTTTTATTCTCGCCGTTGGGGAGGAATAAAGCGTTCTCATGCATTGTATGAATACTTTACCAAATCCAAATCTGTCCATAACCTGAAACAAAAACTCCCAACCGAGTCAAAGGCCTTCTCAGCATCCAGGCTGAGAAAGACCGTACTCATTTTTTCTTTAGAAATATGATTAATGATATGGAGAGCTCTCCTTATATTATCGTGTGTTTCTATTCCTCATGAAGCCTGTCTGGTCTTCATCTATCAGGTGAGGCATTACTGTATCCAATCTCTTAGCAAGTATAGCTGCATATAGTTTATAATCTGTGTTTAGGACACTAATTGGCCTGTATCCTCAACAGTCTGTTTTATCTTTTCCCTCCTTTGGGATTACTGATATGAAAGCCTCCCTCCACGATGGTGGGAGAGCGCCGCCCTTGAGGATATAATTGAAGGAAGATTTTAGCAAAGGGAGTAATGATTTCCTCATACTCTTATAAAACTATGGAGGGTACCCATCGCAGCCTGCAGATTTGTTAGTGTTGAGGACTGAAATTTCAGTTTCAGTTTCCTCTATTGAGATTTCAGATCCAAGTTTTTCATTTTGTTCTCTGCCAGTGGAGGGGAGATCTAATGAGGTCAAGAAGTTTTGGATTGTTAACTCATCTGCCTTATTGGGCTGGGTGTATAATGACTGATAATATTTTATTTCAGAAATAACACTTTCTGAATTTCATTTAATGTAGTAGTGATCTTGTTTGTTAGAGGATCCCTAATTTTGTGAATTGTGTTTTCTGCTTGCTGTTTCCTAATTCTCCATGCAAGCAACTTGGAGGCTTTAGGGCCAGTTTCATAGTATCTTTGTTTCATATATCGAAGCTTTTTTTCAACTTCCTCACTCAGAATTTTGTCAATTTCCTGCTTAACTGGTCTCATTTCTTCAAGAGTAAATGGGTCTTTATTAATGCTATGAGTTTATTCCAATTTTCTTAGTTCTTGCAATTCTAACAGCTTTTGAGCTTTAATTTTCTTTAGTTTTGCAGATTTTGCTGTAATCTTCCCCCAGAGAAAGGCTTTAGCTGCATCCCACAGGATGGCCAGGTCATCTACCATTTCTGTTTTAAATGTATTACTATTCAATAAGCCTCCATAGAGTATTTTTGGTTTTTTTAATCTAAATTTAGTTTTAGGTTTAATCCTGAGTGGTCAGAAATATCCCTCTGTCCAATTTTACAGTCTTTCACTTTATGACAATCTTTACTGAACATGAAGAAGTAATCGATTCTTGAGTGTACATTATGTCTTGCAGAGTAGAAAGTGAATTCTGTATCAAGTTGGTGTAAGCACCGCCAGACATCAGCTAATCCTAATTCCTGCAGAATTTTATTAATTTGTTTACCATGGGACTCCCTCTTCTCACTTTGTTAGTGGTGTCTAGTCTAGGGATCAAAATGATATTGAAGTCCCCTGCACATATAAGAGTGCCAAATGTTTCTGCAGCTATCAGGCTAAATATCTTCCTGAAAAAGGTGATGTCACTGCCTGGAGGTGCATATATATTACACAGAGTAACTTCTTCATCCTCCAGTTTACCCCTTACAAAAACAAACCCACCCTCTGTGTCTTTATATTCTGAAACGACTTCAAAGCGTACTGAATTTGAAATCATTATTGCAACTCCTCGCTTTTTACCTGCTCTATGTGATGAAAAGAACACATTTCTATCGCCCATTTTCTTAAGTTTCTCATGTTCAATATTAGATAAATGTGTTTCTTGCCAAAAGGCAATATTAATTTTCTCTCGTTTTAATTTGGCAATAATTTGACTTCTTTTGATGGGATTGTTTATACCATTAATATTCAAGGACTGTATGTTATAATATTGTTTTTGTCAGTCTCAACATATATTCCTGTACCTGTAAAATTGACCTCAAGTAATGTAAAAAAACACATTAGAACATTTACAGAACATATGAACCAGAACATTTTGCACAAAACAAAACAAAACAAAACAGAACTTCCAAGTCAGAGGATTCCTTGACACCTCTGTGAGGAGGGAAGCTGCCACAAGGTGGGGCCCCTCGACAAGACAAAGGGGGGAAAAGAGAATAGAGAGGAGGGGGTACGGGAGAAAAAATAGAGAAAAAATACTGGGGAGGCGAACTACTTGCATCGGCTCATGCTTAAAGTCCAGGGTTTAAAGCAAAACCACAAAGAATACAATACCCTTTTACTACATTAAGATTATTATGCCCACATGGCGTGACAACAGTTTTGTTTACCGGAGAGTCACTTTCTCGGTCTTAATATAAAGGGGAGAAAACCTGATAGGGAACTAAATAAGTCAGGGTTGTGTGTGGTTACTCATCCATAGTGGTCTCCTCTCTGTCCGGTCTCTGGAACTCTCTCAGCTTCTCTCCTGGAAATCTTGCGCGTCCCCAGCTCGTCGGGTCCCGGCTGTACCCCACGGCAGAAGTTTATTGATGGTTTCCACGGTGATGTCTTTGGATCTACGTACCAGAACTGGTCGTTTTCTCAAATCTGCTGCAGCCTCCTGAGCGCTGCTGTACGTGACTGTGCTCGAGTCGAAGTCTACTCGCATGCGGGTCAGAGGGGTCTGGAAGCGGATCTTCTTGTCCTTGAGAACTTGTTTAATGGGGGTGTATTCTTTCCTTTTCAGCTGTACGTTTTCGGCATAATCGTGGTCAAAGTATACACGCCTGTTCTGGACATAGACGTTTTTCTTCCAAGCAGCTTGCAGGATTTTTTCTTTAACCGTGAATTGCAGGAACCTCACGACCGTGGAGCGCGGCGGTGCCCCAGCAGGTGGCTGCGGTCCCAGCGCTCTGTGGGCTCTTTCAATCCCCAGACTTTTCTCCTGCAGCTGGCCCGTAACGTCCCCAAGCTCCGACTGAATCAGGGTTTCCACGAATCGTGACATGGAGGAGCCCTCCGCGTTTTCAGGAATTCCGTCAATCCGCAAGTTATTGCGACGGGAGCGTCCCTCCAAATCAGAGATCTTAGCTTGGAGTGCGTTTTGGTTGTTTAACAGCTGAATAAGAGCATCCTTAACGCCGATGTCCCACTTTTCCATCCCGGCCGTGCTTCTCTCCGTGTCTCTCAAGCGATTAACGACCTCCTCAATCTGGCCGGTGGCGGCTTTGACTTGTTGATTGATTTCGGTTGTTAACTCGTCCAGTTGAGCTTTCATGTCGTCTCGAAAACTGAGTCAGACTTGCGATAGTTCTTTCTTTATTTCTGATTTAAGGTCCCGCATGCCCTCTGCAACCACTTCGCCCTCCACTTTTCGTAGAGAGTCAAGCGTTGCAGGAGGGGCTCCATCTTCGGTCCGGCCGCCATTATCGCCTGTGCGCTCTACGCTTGTGTGACCTTCTTTCAGAGTTTCTTGCTCCAAGTTGCTCCGTGAAGTGGTTTTTGCTTTTCTGTATTTGTCCCCGCTCATTCTTATTTTAGAACAAGTCAGTTTCACCGAGTTAATAACACGACTTGCTGGGTTTTAATCCTGCCGGTGCAAGAGCTCCTTCTTATGCTGCCATACTGCTATCGAGCCACCAGAAGTCCCCCTACTAACGGTTTTGGTACGTGTCCCGGTCATGTGATATATGCGTCATTAATTTCACAATGAATGTTTTGAAACAGGACTAATTCGGTAGGTTTAGGCTACAAAAATACTTTCTTAGGTTTAGGCCACAAAATGACTTAAGGTTAGTCAAAAAAACATGGGGATTGGCATTAAAATCTCTACTTCCTACCTCTTGTTTTAAATACATGTGACGTTCGCGTGATACACACAGACTCGAACTCCGGTCTCCTGAGTGAAAGTGCTGCGTGTGTTCACATTGCATTGTTAGCTTGGCAACCAGACGAATCTGCAAGCTCATGTTTTATTTTCTCTGGCAGATGCTGAGGTATTTTGGTCATTGATAACGCTCCTTGGAAATCAAAAATGAACTGAGAGGTTCCAGACTAACTTGCATT
>JAOVVB010233951.1:0-10040 GCA_028570985.1 Heterobranchus longifilis | reverse complement strand
AACTCCATTCTTGCGTCTCAAGTTGCTAATCGGACTGTAAACAATGACCGGCGCACAGAAGAGGAAGTCTTGGCCGAGATATCTGCCGGCTACACCAGAATGCCTGAAATATTGGCTGTTGCCCCCAGAGGCTAAATTGTCGTTAGACTGATAGTCGATGGGTTTCCCAAGATTACCGTGGAAGAGGACTCGCGCCGTATGTAGATATGAAGGGCTCATTCTAAGCTAACGAAAATTCATCAGGTGATCATACACTAAAGAAAATATTATATTCCATTTCTGCCAATAGATCCCCCTAAAATCCTACACTGCTCTTTTAAAGCCACTATATAATTTGATAATTTCTGACTTTGGTAGTAAGTTTTCTACAAACAAACAAAAAGAAAAGGAATTTGAGAGATAAATTGTCTTTAAAACGCAGATACCGAGCTTCTAGCGCCCAAATTATCCAGGACCACGACTGCTAAATGTGACAAACTCCTTAACAAAACACCTCATGTTCTGCTACATCGTGTCAGATGGTGTCTCCTGTGATAGTTTTGAGGTCATCTAATGTAAAACCATAAAGTAACCTCAGTACAAATTGACACAGGGGGACATGTTTGGACAAAAAGTGTAAACACATTCCTCGGTGGTGGACACATCGGCCTGTAGTTACCAGGCTGCTGGCAGCACATGTGGCATTTCTCCTTCATGGAGTCCCCCGGACAGTCACACTGCTGCAGGCTGTGCTTCACACACACAGACTCGGCACAGACCTGCAGAGACAACCAGAGACACTCTGCTAAGTTTAGACATCCCTGGTCCTGGATAAGGCTGATGAAGATGAACTGAGGCCCATAAAATCATTGGAAAAATCTTGAAGGTATAACTACTGAAGGTAAAAGTATCAGTTTACGGTTCCAGGCTTCCATTCCTTTCCAGTTCTGGATGATATGAAAATTGATTAACATGCTCTTGAAACGTCTTAGTTTTGAAATACAAAACACCAGTTATCCACAATAATGAGATGAAGACATCTATCAGTGCATGATGTTCTCTCTGGTTGATTACACAACTCAGGCAGGTTTCAAGAATCTGCTAACTGATTTTCATGCCGTACAAAAATGAATGAAAAACAATTGATGCCTTCAATGGAAGTCTAAATACCTAAAGAATATAGAAATGCATCGCCTGCATTAAAAAATGTTGAGCATAAAAATGTTAAGCATATCTATCGTGTATATGATTTAAACCAAACCATAGGTCCATGTTTCTTCCTCCCCTCTAATACGACTCACATGAGCACTTCCTAAATTAGCGCCCCTAGTGGTGGCAGGAAATACGACCCACAGTTAATGTTGTGAAACCGTCGCAGTTTGGTTAGGTTTGGCACTTTACATTTTATGTATTATTGGGTAATTTTATTTGCGTATTGGTTTTTTCATTATATATTGTGCTCACAGATTGCACTTTTTTGTGTGTGGCTCTTGTGGTCATCCCATTTTATGTGATCATCCACCACCCCTCCCGCTCACCCTAAATGGACTTCCTCGGTCTTAATACTACGTTACATGACTTCCTGCTTTGCTCCCGTCACAATTAAGATGGCCACTAGAGGGCGACACCAAATACGGGTCATAATTGCTGCTTTCACAAACAACCTATGGTGTTGTTTTTCAGTGGAGGACAGTCTCGACATTTCATCTACTAGCACGATTAATATCACTGGTGTCCTTTTGTTGTTCCATCTATCATGAGTCTCTCTTGACTACAGTTATTCTGTGCACGTGACGTTTTAAATCTTGACTAATGCTCTTGTATACTACATTACATGACTGCTTTGCTCTCGTCATAATTACTACGGCCACTAGAGGGCGCTGCCTGACAATAAAGCGTAAATGTGGGTTGTAATTCCTGCATCTACAAACAACCTATGGGGTTGCTTTTCGGGGGAGGACAGTTTCCTTTTTTTTCTTACTTCAGGGTGTGTCGGTACACCGTGACATCACTGTTGGACGTGGTCACCGGAGCAACAGAGCACACAGGTGAAACAGACTTGAAACTTTGGACCAGAAACACTTTTCACTGACATGTGGCACAATTCATTTGGCATAGATAAAAAGGTGATATCTGGTTTATGGAGCTGACGTTAGACAAATTGTATAAATTGTTTATTATTTACCCAGACGTTGGGAACACATTAATCTTTTGTAATGTGAGCAATTTGCTTCACACATGTTGTTTTAGACAGTGTATTTTATTCAAAAGGCTGAAATAAATATCAAGTTTGAAGTGTTTTGAAGAACTGAACCAAAACTTGGTTTGAACTCTGTTTATTTGTACAGAGTGAGTCAATTTTCCTGTTTTCTGTTCACTTGATTCTAAGAAGGATTTAAGCATTCAGCCGAAAGAGTCAACTGAAATAATTTATGATTAGTTTGAACAGTGACTAAAACTCCACCTTCATTTTTGGATTCTTTTTCTTGTATTATTACATTCCCACATCCCCATTTTCCCGTTATTTTCCATTTTCCTGGATGAGGTTGACAGTTTAACACACTTCGCACCTCTGGAGAATAATATAACATAACATAACACAGCATTCACAGCTGGAATAAATTCCTCGAGGACGTTTAATGATGTACGAAATCTGGAGTCAGTCACAAACTGTTGTGTCGTGATAACATGAATTAGATGGTCTTTTCTTGGTAACGCTGTGTTGTGTTCTAATGGTTCGTTTGTTGACAAAGTGGATTGTGAGCACATTTATTGAAACATCTGATTGAATCCAGAAGATCTTCAACGGCATGTTAGCTGATTATAAACAGGAAAGACTTGTCTGTCAGTCAGTCTGTCTATCTGTCCTTGTCAACAACGCACACACTTGGCGGGTGTATTGCTGAGGATCCAAGGAAGTGCAGTGTTGGGACATATTTATTAGTAGTGTGTTATGCACACACTGTGTAGTGTATTGAGAGGGGACCCCTATTAACTGTTACACCACCGAACGGCATGCTGGGTACAGCTCGCTCTCCGTCGCAGATGAGAGACCGGAGATGTTACATTGGACCAAACTCAAACATTTCAAGCATCAGTGAACTTTCGGAATGAACAATTTTGTTCTCAGAAACAGCCTAGTCCCAAATAGCTAGCTGTTAGCAAATGATGCGAATACTCTAGCATTGCTAGGGGACTATGCATGGCAGGTGTAATGCTCAGAACCCGAGGAAGCACAGTGTCGAGTTTCAAGTTGTTAGAATGAGCGGTTCTCGAGAAAAGCTGCAAGCAGCCGGAGGTCAAGCAATTGGCCCGTTCTGGCACGTTTTCAACTGGCTATTTCTAACTACAAAAAACCAAGACTTACAGGTATTCTGATTAATGCTATAGTCACTTTTCAGGGTTTAAAGAACCTGAAAATAAATTGCAGTTTTTCATCGCCGTTTCTAGTTGAAAGTTTCATGTCTCACCTCTGACCACACACAGAATCAGTGATGGGTGTGTTTGTTATGGTTGTGAAATGTGCTTTGTCGTACCCGTAACCACAACCAACGGTGATGTCACGGTGTACTGACACACCCTGCAGCAGTGGAGATTAACACAAATAAGAATTAACCTTTTTTGCTAAACATATTTGAATGCAGGCGATACAGGTTGGAATTTAAATCTATTTCTTCAACTGTTCCAGGCAGCCATTTTCCCCCCATTAATTTCCTACATAGTTGTTGCATGACAATGCAGTTAAACACAGATTGAATTGAAATGTTTGCACTGCATTATCTCACATCATTATAATATAGTTTTGATAAAATATAAAAATATGTTTCAGTGAATTTCTCAGTGTTAAAAAAAAAAAAAGGAAATATGAACATCTACAGTTAACTGACCAATGAGCATGTGATACCAGCTCCAGTACTATATAGACCTTATGATGAAAGTGTTATAAGGTCAAGAATAAACTCTGAAACTCAACATAGATAATGATTCTTTCTTTCTAACATCACTGCACTCTTTCACACTTTGGCTTGTGGGCCACTGTAGGTGAGTCATGCGGCGACGATGTGGCTGCCTCACCCCGTTCAGGCAGACGCGCGTGCCCTGACTGCAGACGGTGAGGTTTTCCTTGGCGCTCGGCTCGGGGCAGAGCGGGGAGAGGCCCGAACACATGCCCGCTTTCTGACAGTCTGTCTCCTCATCACAGGTCTGACCCGCCGGCTTGAACCCACAGTCCTGACCGCAGCACAGGCCCTGACTCGGACTGAGTGAAAGCATCATACACAAAGAGCCACACGTTAAAGCCACATATAAGCAAAACAAAGACACGCCTAAAAGATAGAACATCAACAAAATAGTTTAGATGAATGTGGTGTGCTGCTTCAATTAAAAAATAAAATGAAAGTGAGAATCTAATGAAGCTATTGCATACGTTCAGTCATGCTTAGACCTGTAGTTTTATTTCATCCCACCATTCACTCCTCTCACTCATGCTCACTTATTATTTCCTCACAGTCCTTTTCTGGGGCTGTCGATCATGATATCGGCCGGTCACATCGGCTGATCTCATCTATCCAATAGCACAGCGACACACCTACATTGTACATCATACGATTATTTCTCTCTTCTGTTAGTACATTCATGCTGCTGTTATGCACACCTCTGTGTTGCTGTCAGCCGTCATTTCAGTGCCCCGCCTCCTCCCCGTCACCACCATTCTTTGCAGATTCATCAGCAGATTCATCGGCCTCATCGGCCTGTAGAGTCTAAGCGCCAAAGACCTTCTGCCAAGACTTTATCACATTTCATCTGTTATAATAAACATGATCTTTTCTTCATTCACTTGTCTCTCCTGATTGAAATATGATTCTCTCTCTCTCCGCTTTCACTACATTCGTGCTGCTGTTACACATGCAACGTGTTCACGGCTGTTTTAATTTATTCTCCTCTCTGTTGCTGTCAGCTGTCATTTCAGTGCAAATCTTCTCAAACAGCTACGCGCCCCTCTACCTTCCCGTCACCGCCAGTGTTCGCAGATTGATCAGCTTCATCATCCACCTCCACCACCAGTCTCTGGACTCCATGTGGGGATTTATCTTGCTGCTGCTCAGGGCAGACGCCCCTCGATTACAAATCTCCCTGTAGAGTCTAAGCGCCAAAGTCTTTCTTCCAAGACACATATAACACATCGCCTGTTGTACTAAACTATTGCCTTTACTTTATTCACTTTTCATATATTGTAATATAATATATATATACTGTAAAGCCGCCATCACATGATCAGAGCAAAACCATGAGGTCGTGAGGGTGCAGAGGCAAAGCACCGTGCAGGTATACGTCATCACTGCATCTGGCTGCTGTCAGCCGATATCTCATTTGATGCACTTTGAAAGGTCAGCGCAACTAGGTTGAAATAATTTGAACTTTGAGTGTAGCCCATGGCGGCACGGCCAGCGCAGAGCGTTTTTACAGCCCACCATGTGTAGGGGGCTTAAATGTTAGAACAAGTCTACATGCAGATGCAACATCTTATCCTAAATTCTCATGGTACACTTAAATTAGAAATGTGTAAATTTCCATTCTTGAAGCTTTCATGGACTCTGCTGGTCTGTATACCTGCAGACTTTACCAGACTTGAGGCGACACTGGACCCCCACAGGCTGTTTGGCGCTGAAGCAGCAGAGGTCTGTATCGTTGTGACCGACATCACACTCCTCGCCTTCCTCGACAATCTGGTTTCCACAGATGGGCTGATCACTGACTGGCCAGAAAGAACAGACGTGCAGATAAACACACACAAGTAAATACACACACATTTTTATAAATTATTTACAGTGAATGATGCACACACAGCGTAAACATTTGGCCTCTGACTCTGCAAGCAACATGCCGTTCTGATCTTTTCTTCCTCACCCACAAAGCAGTCATCCTTCTTCAGCTTCAGGATCTTGCTGATGTGTTTGATGCTGCAGGGCGAGAACTTGTCGTTGTTTTCACGCACCTCGTCTGTGGCGTGAGGGAACATCAGGTACCTGCCTTTACCGCCGCTGGAGCCGAGGTTTCCGCAGTTTGAACCCTCATCGTGCTGAAACAGAGACAAAACACCAGAAATTAACTTTTAAATGATGTGTTTTTTGGGAATATATTATTTATCTACACACTGAGCAAATGGAATAAGTAGTTATTTGGACATTTCCATTAAAAGTACCCAGCCGTAGACAAAAACAGCATGGGGAAACAAATTATCTAACCGGGCTGAAACCATTTGTTTTCATCCTCGTTATAGTTCATCATGGCAGATGTTTTCAGTGATGTTCATGGACAGTTATTTTACAGGACCTCTCTGAATGGGCATGTGACTTTTAAAGTTATCTTTGTTATACTTTCAAATAAATCACATATCCTTTATGCAGTCAAAAGATTTTCCTGGAATCTGATGGCCCTGAAACAGCAGAGGAATGTCGTGTTCCACATGCGGGACACCGAGAACAGAACAGAGAGCTCCCCCTGCTTCGGTCAGAGATGTATTTGTGAAACATTTTCTGGAATTCGTGTTCTCTGGATGTTAAACTCACTGGTGAATTAAAAGACCAAGGGATGGGCTTGACATTTCCATTGACACGTGGGGGAAACATGTTTTGATGCGGGTATTTCTGCATCTGTCCTTGATTAGTTTAATGGATTTAACTTTATAGTCTTCACTGTATCTGTCAGTATCTGCAGCTCTGGGGTAAACAGAACTGTATATCACAAGATGTTGGTATTGTTAAGAATAGTAGATTTATTTTTGTTTTTTTTATTGTTATCATTTGGTATGGCATAGGAATTTAGAGCAACATAGGCTAAGACTAAGCTTAGTCTTGAATTAATGTCTGTTCTCTCGCCATTTTCAGCTCAAATATCTGCAGATTGTTGACCAAAAGTCATAACAAGTTCCACCAACACTGTACACCCTTTACTGCTGCAGTCTTAACAACAACAACAACAACAACAACAACAACAACAACAACAACAACAATGTTGGAAAGCAGGAAGAAAAGGAAGATATCAGCCTTGTACTCTGCACTGCAGATTTCCTGCCCTTCTTGTTTACTTCTTGAACACCTGCAGTGGTTTTACAGATGCTGTTACCACATACATAAACTAGATGCCGTTTTAAGATAAACAGCTCATCAAGAAAAATGATGGGACTGTCAAGATTTTCACTCTGGGGGGGGGACGAGTTCAGTCAAGTCTTCTCTGAATCTGATGTTGCGGCTTGTAATTACTTTTGTGTAATTTTGGGTTGTGCATTTATGTTTATTTTGTGTCTGTTTGATTTCAAGTAGAGCTGAAACAGTTGATTCATAGTCTGATTTACCGGGTGAACAGTGCCTGGATTAAGCCTTACTTCTTGTGCGGACAGGAAGTCCCTCTCCTTCATGTTTTCATTCTCAAAGTCCCTTCACTACAGGAAACAACAACCTCCGATCTATCAACCTACACGCTGAAAATGACAAGTTTTGAAGATCTGGCTCGTGCAATAAGGCAGGCCTGCTCTGTTCTTTCGGTGAATGATTGTAAAGATCTATAAGAATATGTTTACAACATTTTCGTGTAAATGTTCCACAAAACATGATCCCTCCGGCACTATTTTGCAGAAGCACAGTCGCTGCATGCGGGGTGTGGTGCCAGCCAAGATGATGGTGATTGGTTTAAAGAAATGCAAACAAGCCAGATTTTCCAAGAGTGAAAACTGGATCCAGACCTTCCTCCAGCGCTGACACAACGCTGTGGAGAGGTCTGGCTACATAATACTAGTCAATTCATTGATTAGTCAACATATTTGGCAACTATTTTGATAATTGTTTCATCAATTTTTCAAGAAAAATGCCAAACATTATCTGGTACCAGTTACTGTTGTGAGAATTTTCTGCTTATATTCATCATATACGATAGTAAACTGAACATCTTGGGGTTTTGGACTGTTGGTCAGACATTTGAAGGTGTCAGGTTGGGGTTTGTGAAATTTTAACAACAGTTTTCAAACATTTTATGGCAAAAATGATGAATCATTTAATCAAAAATTAATGTCAAATTAAAATGAAAGGAAGGAGCGGCTGCTTTCTTTGCAGGTCCTGGAGGTGGGCGTGGCAAAGGCTCATCAACAACACTGGCAACACCTGGGCTCATCAGCAACACTGGCAACACCTGGGGCCTGTGTGCATCTTTTAAAAGCCCTCCTAGAGCTCAGTTGCTGGTTCTCTGCTCCCTGAGACACATATTTGTTTTTTGGTTGATGTTTTGGCTTTTGCTGCTGCACCATACAACATTACACATTTTTTCCACTCTTGCACTCTGAACCTAATCATTACACATGCCACAACAATTGTTCTTTAAATTAATACATTGTTTGTTAATTGGTTGTGTGGGTCTCCCTCTTTTGCCATGGCTGTGCATCCTGGTTTGTGACAACTATATTTAACCTTTCACCTGAGTAGCAAATTGATCCATGGCACAAAGCTCTGAAAGCCACTGTATGCTTATACTGCACTGGTGCATTCAGCCCAGAGAAGATGCAGTAAAACATTTATTTGAATGGAAACGGTGGTGTGTTGAACAACCCGTTGTGTTACACAAGCGCACTGCCTTTTTAATACGGCAGGGCTTATATTAAATTAAATATAATGAAATGTTTTAACACTGCAACAGTAGTTTTGGTGTCTTGTAAACCCATAAGGGTTGGGCACTGTGTGTGTGTGACACGGAAATAAAGAAATCAATCATAAATATATTGCTGCTGATTGGGTAACACCTCTGACACACTCACCAAACAAGAGAAAACGTATCTCAAAGCCTGTTGCACACAGTTTAACACCGTTTGGAGGAAACCTGGAAACCGTAGCAAAACGGTGCACACCGTTTTGAGATTGGACATGCCCCATGTGTGGGTGCAATAGGCTAAAGGCCAAAGCAAGCCCAGAATTCTCTCTGCATCACAGCCCGCCCTCTCTTTCCTCCACTGTCCCTGCTACAAATCTGCTAGGATCTCTGCATGTGCTTCTTCCAGTCTGTCCCGTCTGGAAATAATGAGACATGCCTGTCACAGGAGCCTGGACACCAGAACTTACGGTAGTTTAACTTATAAAATGCCTGCAGGGCGTGACATAGCGGAACTAATCTGCTCAGGAACGCCTCAGAAGACTCTTTGGTCTGTGGAAGTGTGAATACCAGAGAGCGGGGTGAAAAACACTGCTGGCATTTTGGGCAGTGGGAGAAAGGTTGCAGGTGTTAGCAACCATCACACATGGAGAGAGATGCATGCATGTGTGTGTGTGTTTACATAAGCTGTGTGTTGTTATGGTGGAGGAGGTTGTAAATGAAAATAAACAGAGAATAATTGTGGAGAGAGAAATAAATCCGAGATCCTCCTCCTTTATTTCAGATTATCCAGTGAGGCTGAGCCAAGAGTCTCTATGAAACAAACCAGTCAATACAGGCCAAGGTCTCCAATGCCCACATTAAGTGGATCATTCACTGACAATTTGTTCCGGTGCAGCGCAAACAGCTATGTGAGAATATGTGAGGTAAATTCTTCATTTTGAACCACAGGGATTCGTCATGTTGAATTATCATTCAGTACGGCCGTCTTATATCAGACTAGAAAGTGGGGCACCAAAAACACGGGTGAAGTTTAACAAACACTGAGCTCAGTGTAGCGTGCTGAGACCTTTTTACATAGACAGCAGACATTTTGATATGTTATGGTAGAAAATCACAGGTGTAACAAATAACATTAACGATGGCTCCATTAAATGTGAGTGCAGTTAATGCCAGTCGATTAAACAAGCTCTCACAGTACAATAACACTTTGCAATGCAGCCATAAAATGTCTGCTAAAAAATCCATAAAGGGACACAACTTTGGCTTTTTTACATCTGCTATTACATTACTAGTGAGATGTCTGTAAACTACTATTAATGAACAACCATTTAAAGGGAAAATCCACCCTATAAAACAGACTCTACATTGTGCAATTTCTGTGATTTCGGACAGCTATCTGCCAACGTCTATGCTACTCTCTCCCT
>JAOVVB010233950.1:0-10040 GCA_028570985.1 Heterobranchus longifilis | reverse complement strand
CTTTTTTTTTTTTTTTTAATGGGCAACTCACCTAATGACAGGTGAGTTTTCTATCCCCAACATTTTTCCTTAACTGACTTTAAATGCTTTTCTGCTAACTTTCTGGTATAATTGTCTTGCTGGCAGGAAACCAAGTTTAACCCTGTGCATCCCTTTAAAAAAAAAACTCCCACTTGTTACCTTAGAGGACAAAAATATCTGTGTAAAAAAAAACTGCTTTAAGAAAAATATGATTATTTTCCAGTTTCACTGAGTTAAATATTTTAACCAACTTCAGTCCTGATCATCACCACCAAATATTCAGTTTCAGAATTGTAGCCTTTTAAATGCCAGTTTGATTACATAATGCCACACATTTAATTACTTTCTGTATACTAAATGCTAGGGGGGGATTTTTCTTTTCTTTTCTTTTCTTTTCTTTTCTTTTCCTTTTTTTTTACAGTCTGGGATATGTCAATGTTTAGCAGAAACATTGATTTTGATGCATCGCATCAAACACTGCAGTGCTCCATAATACAGCAGCAATGACCCGAGTGGAAACCAGGAAAATACATGAGAACAACAAGAAATAAACATGAGGAAACTGCTCAATCTGGTGGAAAATACAATTTTGAAGCCAGGACTGCCTGATATAATAGAAAACATGATTTTATGCTGTAATGGCCGTGGGATCAACATTTGTTTCAATATGTTTCAATTGGGACATTTTTGTTTAAGGGTCTGAGTGTTTGTATTTTGGCTACACAGTTTATTACAGACTTATTATAGGAGCTGAGGTTGATCTTCCAAAATTCGAGAAAGAAACCTCACACCCTTGCCAAAATGTTTGCCATATGCATTAACACAGCCACTATGATTGAAAAATTAAAACGCCAAAAAATGTCCTTAAGACTGCACAAGGGATAAAATAAACACATGATTTATGAAAGTAATATGCAACCAGATCTTTGCATAATGCAATGCAATGCCAAATAATGGTAGTGGTTTTCATTTCTTTGCAGAACTCGTCACTGGTCCACTGTCAGCGGTGCGTTATTGTTCTGAATCACAGTTTGTTTGTGGTTTGCAGTGTTTAGTGAGGTTTAAAATAACTTGCTTGACGATTTAAGAACATGAAATATTTTCAAGAGCTTAACAGTGTAACTGCTGGCCATCTGCTGCTATGTGGTGCATTAATTATAAACGTCTATATCAGTCACTTTGTCATGTGGGTATAGTGACTCATGTATTATAGTGGACTGGTTGTGTAGAAAAATCTCACCGAAAGACAGACTGCACTAACTTGTCTGTGTCGTACTGATAATTATGTGAATATTTTCAAGTCAGATGTGGCTTGTTGTTGGTGGACGTATGGGCAGCTAAGTTTTCGTTCTGGTCCTGTGGTCCTGGGCCTCCTGCTTGGCCGTGCCAGCTCTTCTTTCCTGTGTGAACATGAGACAGTAATGTGTGGCAGCCAGGCCTTCCTTATGATTTAGCTTCCTGGTGGGATGCATGTGATCTGCAGGTTTCGGTTGCACGCCGTAGCTGCACCTGGATCTGCTCTATTTTACAGCTTCTGTGGTTTTAACGAGCGCGGTGCAAACTGATCACACTGGATTATAAAGTGGCGTGTTTTCTGACCAAGTGTGTGTGTGCGTGCGTGTGTGTTGTTGTAGGTGTAAAGCGCACACATAGTCAGAAGGGGATGATGTGGAATGTCCTCTCTTCCAGGATCTCCTCCTCTGGCTCCTCTCCAGCCCCTGCCTCCTCTCAGGGAGGGGTTTTTCCGATCTCTATGCCCGTTTTGTCTATTTCTGTCTGCCAGGGTATTCAGGTTGGTGTGTATCCCTTACACACACGCCGCACATTCCCCATCTCTTTCTCGTTATCTCAAGACTCTTCACACTGGATCTAGTTTTATCCTTCACCCAAGTCTCAGTTGTCAGAGGTATTTCTCCTTCTCTTCACTCTTCTTTTGCCTCCTCCTCCTCCTCCTCTTTTATACCTTGTTTTCCTTCTCTGTAATCCTGAGAGCCCCCGTGATATTTCTTGATGCTTTTTGTGTCATAGTGACAGTGGTTTCCCTCTTGGTTTCAGCTGTATGGCGAGTACAGAGAGCAGCTGGGAAACTTTGCCCGACGGGAGGCTGCCCGTTTGCTGACAGAGAGGCAATGGAGGAGACAGGCAGGGGACAACGCCACCGGCCGCAAGGGGCTCGGCCGGCGGCATCATCATCATCATCATCACCCTGCGTCCCTGGAGTCGTATCCCAGCCACGCCTCCTCTTCCACCAAGAAGCCTCGTCCCTACTCCAAATGCCAAGGTGCAAAGTTATTCTGTTCAAACACTCATTCAAACGCTTTTCAAAAGATCCAAACTGTGGTGATGGTTTCCATGGTCATGCTTTAGTGGTTGCTATGACACCTCATGTGGTAACCACAGAAACGGGTGGGAATCAACAAATTACCTTAACTGAATACAATTTTTTGAAGTACTGGCACTTCACTTCAGTTTTTTTTTTTTTTTTTTTTTTTTTTTTTTGTGAAACTTAATTCTTTTATCGCACCACACTCTGAAGAGAGCAGCGTTTATCTGACGGCTTCAGTTACTGGTTACTTTGCACATTTTGATTTTACATGCAACTCGATGAGCTCATAAAATATGATGCACTGCTATAGTTTAATTAGGCTGCCACGCAGAACATGAGGCGGTTGGATTTAGTCAGGATTTAAGACATGCTTAAGGTCATCATAGGTTTTCATATTTTATTCATCGTTTAACTGTTCTGTTCATATTTTCTGCAAATTGTATTCCACAACACGAAGGTCTACAGAGCCTTCTCCACCCTGCACTAATACAATTCTTGTGGAAAAATACTGAATGTTTAATATATATCTCAGTCAATATATCAAGTCTAAAACATGTAAACTTTACCCTAAATTACCAGAAACAAAAACTGAGGACATGCCCTCAGTCTGTGGTGGAATGTAATTTATGGGTGTTTGCTTACACATTAATTAATCACCAACAAAAATAATCAAATGATATAATATGTAATAATATAACTCATTACCTGCTGAGACTACCAACAATAAAACATTCATTATCTACATTAATGCATCAATAATTTAACACTGGAAAAGTGCTGGCCTTCAGAATCAGTACTTGCTGTTGTTAATTACAAAATCTAATATTGTTTAATCCAAAACTGACATAATTACTACTTAACTGTTCCATTTATGTTGATGCTGTGTCAGATAGAGGTTGATTAAACTTTGTTACCCACGCTATATACACATTTTGAGTTACTGGTAGGCCTGTCACGATAATTACTTTTGTTGGACAATATTGTCGCAGAAATAACTGCGATAAACAATATTATTGTCATTTTAAGACCATATTATGCCACTGATATATGATAATATAGTTGCATCATGATGCAAGTACACCCTTTCAAAGAGCACTGAACTTTTAATTCTTAAGAATATTCAGACGTTGGAATTGGAATGTGAAAAAATATTAAAATATCCTACATAAATAAAACTGTTGGTGATGTTCTTATATAAACAAACACGCATGTAAACGCAGCAGGACACACCGTACGATATATAGAGAGGACCTCGATAGTTTTCGCTGACCTCAATAAGTCGATAACGTAATTATTGTGACGGGCCTAGTTACTGGTACCTTGTTTTGAGAGTTGTATTGCATTACATTGTACAGGTACTGTATACTTAAAGGGGCACTGCACTGCTTTTACAAAGTCAATTTACTAGTCACAGGGAGAACTACAAAGCCTGTGGAGGTGTTGGATAATGTCTGTTGTCGCTCTGTGGGAGCTTTGTCAAGTGTGAGAAAATGACTCAGCTGATATCACTTAAGTAATTTTGCTATCTGCAGAGGCACATACTGTATTCAGTATCAACATGTGCTTTTAGGCTACAACATCTTTTAACAGATAGCCTGTATTATACACTGGGTGGGGGACGTTTGAAAGTCATAGGCAGAGAAGTCTAACAAAATGCAATTGAGTTGCATTATGGGAAGTATTTTTGAGCTCGACCCATACATGAGGTAGACGCTGCTTTTACCTCAGTAAGTTATTTAAACACTTTTATCTCTCCACTACCTGTAAACTAACCAGTGATCTTTGTGTTTAATTTTTTATTACATGGCTTGTTGAATACTCTATTCTGATTGGTCAATTATGGCATTCTACAGTCTGTTACTCTGTTAAGCAGAATAATTTAGAGCGAGCGAGCGGGCTGCACGATTAATCGTTAAAAGATCGTGATCTCGATTCAGACATGCACACAATCTAATTTCTGAAGGACAACGATTCGTCCAGATTTGCTTTGGGGAGTTTCGTATTTAGAATGAGTGCTCATAATAATAATAATAATGGACCAAAATGATGTGAAATTGCATAATTTTAATTGGAAAATACGTGCACCTAACTCTTCCACAAACTCTCAGGAAAGCACTGAATCAGGACTACACGATTAATTGAAAAAAAAAATTTTTTTAAACTGGTGTCCCTAAGAATTGTGGGAGAAAATTGTCTGATCTCAATTTTGAGTGCAAAAACTCATTTTGACCAGAATCGTGCAGCCCCAGCGAGCGGGTCCTCTGCATATACAGTGAGTGGCCGGGGTCTTGCATCATCCTGTCGGTGTTTAATTCACAATAATGACCCACTCGCTCTACATTATCCTTTACATTTGTGTGTTTTTCTTTGAAGAAAACTTTTTTTTTCAGAGAGTGCACACACATCCATTTGTAAATGTAAAAAAAAAAAAAGCACAAACCCTTCAGATCATTCTGTACTGACACTACTTGTACTGTTATGATGAGCTATGGCACCATCACTGCACCCATAAGCACCCTGAATCATTCCCAGTGTTACAATAACGAACTGTCAGTAATTAAAAGTGATAAATGGATTGGAGGTGAATCACTCACTTGATCTCTCTGTCCCAGATTGTTTCGCTCGTGTGCGGCGGTACATAGTGACCAAGATGGGCGAGGACTGGATATTTCTGGTTCTTCTGGGGCTGACTATGGCTCTGGTCAGCTGGTGTATGGACTACGCCAGCGCCAAGAGCCTGCAAGGTACCGCAGGTCAAGGCCACAGAGATTATTACTGTCACATCTGCAGTTTGGTGTAATTATTCTATTCATACTCCTGTGTATAATGCACGTTTCTCTTCTGTTGTTTTTCTGTCTTTCAGCCTATAAATGGATGCATGGGGAGCTTAAGGGCAATGTGCCACTCCAGTACCTCGCCTGGGTTACCTATCCCATGATCCTTGTCATGTTCGCCTCGCTCTTTTGTCACCTGGTTTCCCCACAGGCCATCGGTGAGCTCTCCATCTCCTGTCAGCCTTTCTTATCCTCTCCTGGCACCTGTTTTCTTCCTCTTTTCAGTTTCAAGATTTCTTTGTCATTTCCACATACAAAGTATTTAGAAACGAAATGCCGTTTCCCACAGCCCAAGGTGCTAAAACTACAATATAGAAATGTATGAAAATACACACACAGATATATACAAATACACAAAATGCAACATAGACACAAAATATAAATAATACTGTACAACTGAATTATAAAACCTATGACATATGTAAAATATTTTGTGCAGCAGGATAAACTGCAATTGTGTCTATATAAATATAGATATAGTGACTGCTTGTAGTCATTCACAGGGTAGTGACATTATAAACCACTCTTTCTTTATTTACTACATCCACCATCCTTTAGTCTCCTTCTCCATCTTTCCTCTGTTTTTTTTTTGTTTTACAGGTTCTGGTATTCCTGAGCTGAAAACCATCCTGAGAGGTGTAGTGCTGAAGGAGTACCTGACCCTCAAAGCCTTCGTAGCTAAAGTCGTCGGGCTGACTGCTGGTCTGGGCAGTGGGATGCCAGTCGGCAAAGAGGTAAACAAACCCCCCTTTTCATCTCTTTACTGTCTGTTTTTTTTTTTTTCAGACCGCTTATTACGACGCATATTTATGTTTGTTGTTAGGCGGCGACCTTTAGTGGCTGGTGTAATTATGACGGGAGCAAAGCAGGAAGTCAGGTGACGTAGTATAAAGAGTGCTAAAGTCTGTCTAGGGAGGAGGTCCGGGTGGATGAATGGATCAAGTCAACAGGATTTTCATCCAGGAGACGGCTGTTTGCGTCCCGTGTGAATCCAAAAGTCAACGTTGACTTATTTTAACTTACATACGTGACAGAAGTGAGGTATTTCACGGAAGTTAAGTACATCAGATAACGTAACGGTAACAAACATACTTATTTTAAGGGTCCTATATTGTAAAAAGTGAGATTTCCATGTTTCTTTTGATTATAAATTAGGTCTAGTAGCTATACAGTCTGGCTTACTGTGTGAACAGTATCTGGATAAAGCCTTGCTTCCTCTCCGGGAAGAAACCAGAGAGACAGGAAGTCCCTCCTCCTTCGTGTTCACGTTCTCGAAGTCCCTTCGCTGCAGCCGGAGCGTGACGCCCCAAGACGATTATGATTGGTTTAAAGAAATACAAACAGGCCAGGGAGTTTTTTCCCCTGTCCAGGAGTCACAGCGCTGTGGAGATAGGTCTGGCTAGTTATATAAATACTGAGAAAGTATCAAAATGCTCAATCCATGGAGAAATGCACACAGCCCATATTCAGATTTTCTTTTTCTTTTTTGATCACAAAAAAAGAAATTGTCTTTAAACGAGCTGTCAGGACTTCCCTAAAGTTGTGATGTCACAACTATACTGTAGATAGAAAGTGCTGCTACAGTGCCGTAACAGTCATTGCCCGGCTGCAATGACGGTGCAGAGAGCGCAGATGCGGAAGACCCGGAAATGCTCACCAATTAGAGCAGGCTGTTTTTTTTTCGGGAGGGGAGCATGTAAACACGTTCTATAGAAACCCAAAATCCAAGTATGGATCTGACAGTTAGCTTAATATGTCCCCTTTAACCCAAACCATGATCTTTTCCTAAATCTAACCAAACTGCAACTGTTTCATAACATGAAATACCAACGGTCATATATGTTGTTTTGGGAGTAATTGGAAAACGACCTATTCTGTCATTTAGGCACGAGGACGTTTTAGTTTTTTCTCTGTATCTATCAGCATCCATTGATCCAGCAGCATCCCCCTTTCCTCTCTTTTTTTCTTCCTCCATCACTCAGTCTGCTCCTTCACCAAGCTTGGAGGATAATAAATCATCTTCTGTCATGTTTTCCCTCACTCCCTCCTCTCACAGGGTTGAAGCAAATTATTCCTCAGCAAAGGAGCACATTCATTTTCTCCCTTTTACAGTAGCAGGGCAACTGTCACATCCAGCAATTATACAGTGATTTATCTGTTCTGATACAACATGTCCCAGTTTAGACTCCTCGTTTTACAGACAATAATCAGTGTCTGTGTAAATAACATTACGTGTCGCTCAACACTGTCGTTACGTGTCACCTCCAGGGTCCATTCGTCCACATCGCCAGTATCTGTGCCGCAGTGCTGAGTCGATTCATGTCCATCTTCTCCGGAGTCTATGAGGTAAGCCGAGGCCCTGAGCAAAACAGACTACACTACCCACAAGCCTCATCTCCTCGCTGACCAGAGTTAATGCACGTAATGAAGATGTGGAATGCAGTTTTTTTTCATCATAACTTGCTTTGTTGTTGTTGTTGTTGTTGTTGTTGTTGTCTTTGGTATAATTACAGGGTTCCCACAGGCCTTTAAATATTGTTATTTTAAGATTTGAGAAAATCAATTTTTCTTCTTTTTTTTTTCACCATGCTAGTGACTAGGCTCAAGTGATGGCGATGTCTGTTAGTCGGTCGAGATATCTCAACAACTGTTGACAATTTTGTGCAGATATTCATGGTCTCAAAATTGTAAATCCTGAGGACTTAGCTGACTTTGCTTTTCCTCTGTGTCTGAGCTGAGTGTCTCAAAAGCTGTTGGATGGATTTCCATGAAATTTAGAACACACATTTATGCTCCCCTCTGGATGAATTGTAATAACTTTGGTGATCCTCTGACTTTTCATCTGGCTCCATCATCAAGTCAAATTTTTAATTTGTCCAATACTTTGGTTTATTAAAAACTGATGGCATTCCCATCAACCTCAGCTGTTCTTTGTGTTTAGTACTAATTAGCAAATGTCAGTATGCTAACACCAAGATGCTGAACCTGGTAAACATTATAGCTGCTAAACATTTAAGACCAGCTGGAGATTTTAACTCACAGTTTTAGTATTAGCATTAGCTTTCACTAGCTAGCTACATCTAATAAATTGACCAGAAACAGTCAGCATTTCAACTTTAAATTAGGGCTGACGCGAAAGCTTCGAAGCTTCGACCGTTGCCATGGTAATCCATGTCCAAATCAGATGTCGAATGCTTTTTTTCCCCATTATTACATATGCATTACCTCAAAAATCCCAAGTAGCCCATGAAATAAGGAATAATAATCCGACATTAATCATTATGCATCAACGTTAATTATTATTAGTTCATATTATCAGACAGATAATGCTGTTTGTGCATGTGTAGGTGCGGCGCTGTCCCGGGTACTGAAACGGAGGGAAGATCAATAGACAGACGGACAGACAGAACATGTCACTTACTGGTAGTTTGGAACTTTTTGTACTTTTGACCCTAATTCAGAAGGGAAAAGACAGGGAGGTGAGGGAGAGAGAGAGAGAGCTGCAAGCTGCAAACAGCTATTGCTATGCGCCTCTCCCTGCTGATTCTGACAAAGAATCGTCATAAGTTCCAAAATTATTTAGGCTCTGCTACGTTCTTATGAGCGCTTTGATTAAAGAGAAACTTTGCAGATTTTAATCGGCTCTGTGTACATGCAGATGAACGGAGCCCTCCACGGCGCCAGCGCCTGGAGCTCCTCGCTCACCCTCTAAAGTCCTGTCCCCCACATCGAAGCTTCAGATATATTTGATTATTTCTCACTGAAGCTTCGAAGCCTCAAAATTGATATTCGGAGCATCTCTACTCTAAACTAAACTACAATGAGGAAAATTGTAACATGAGACCTTCCAAACATCAGCATGTTAGCATCAAATCACATCGGGCTGCCCCCTCTTAGTCGATTAGTCGACTAATCGGTCGTTTTGGTCTTAGTTGATTTCTTTAGTCGATTAGTAATTTTGTATGCTAAACACAAGATTTAAAGTGGTGCTTTTGCATGATTCTTTGTGGAGAAACTCAGTTTTGCACATCTGTCGATTAAATCAACTAATCGATTAGTCAATAAAATCATGCGAGTGTTAGTCGACTAAGAATTTATTTAATTGAGGATGGCTCTAAAATCACAGCTGTGCTTATGCACAGTCTCACAGATCTACTGGCATGGCTGCAGACTCTTATTTTGAAATTGATTGGATGACCTTGAAAATATTACGCCTCGTCCTCCTGTTCCAGCAACACGTTTTAAATGAGTCTACCATCATTTCTGATTTTATTACAAATGAGGCCTCTGCAGTGCTGGAGTTTGCCAAGTCCTTGAAGTTCATTGAAAGATCCTTGAATTTGATGTTGAAGAGAAAGTGGGAACCCTGTCACTGTTGTCCTCTCCCATCTGTCCCTCTCCCGCCCAGCTAACGCCCTCCCCTCCCCGTTTCTCTTGTCTTTGTTTTGGCTCGCCCCCTCGCACCTCGTCTGTGTTTGTGTCTCACTGTATTAATAGTGTGATGGTCATGTCTGGCATGTGTATTAACAGTGACCTCCCATATCCCTGTCTCCCTCTTTCCCTGCTCTCTCTGTCTCCACCTCCCCTCGGCTTTCTCATTCATCCCCGCTCGTCTGTGACCCCTAACCCCAGAATGGCACCCATAACCAGGACCTGTTGGTGTGTGCGTGTGCCGTGGGAGTGGCCACCTGTTTCGCTGCCCCTGTGGGAGGCAAGTCCCGCCTTGCTGCTCCTCCCTCCCCCCCCCCACAGGTCTGCGGTCAGCTTTGTCCTCCTGAAATAACATCAGCAACACAAACGTGGAGTTTAAATCTGACCTCAGACCAGTGCCCTGCGTTATCAAGTGATGGATAAAACTG
>JAOVVB010233948.1:0-10040 GCA_028570985.1 Heterobranchus longifilis | reverse complement strand
GTGAGCCTGGATAACTGCGTCCATGATGTAAACAGGCACCACCGGTCTGGGTGCCGCCATCTGCTCATCATGTATATTGAATAACTATATAGAAACATCCAAATATTGTCACTGATGGGCTTGTTTGCTTATGTAGTCAAAATCTCCTTGTAGGGCCTTTAAGTTTAGGCAATACAACTGGTGGGTATTTAGGAAAAAAACATTGTGGTATGGGTTAAAACAAAGAAGATTGTTACATAAATTATGTAAGTTACATAATCGACGTAAATGACTTAATCAAATCAACGGTTCAGCTAACATAACTCGTTTGTCCTGACCTCTCGTTAAAAAATACCAGATTTTGTTAGTCTCGAAACTGTGGTCTGCTGCTTGCCTAGGTTTCACACCATCCACCACCACTTCCTTCTCCTGATGAGAAATCCAGCTCATATATATATGATCTGAACTACATCACTTTAGAAATGTTGATATGATATGTACAAATGTAAAGTATCCATGGTTTGTGGAAACGTACAATGAACATCTTGTACTGATGACTGGACTGGGTGTAGAGCGAGATAAACAGCAACCAATGTGCAGCATTAAGGGATGAAACCGTCCAATGTGAGAATGCTTAACCAAAGAATCCAATCATCTCACTGGAGAAGATGAAAGTGCCTTGAGCGATATCCGTGTCTCACAAACCATAAAGAAAAGTAGAGTCTTTACCTGTGAGTGAACGCCTGCGACTGCGGGAGCTGCCACATCCAGAGCATTCAGAGAACTTGGACCAGGCAGTTAGAGTGCAGTCATCCTTGCAAGCCACCCGGCACTCTCTGATCTGAGGGGGCAAGGGGCCGGCCCATCGCAGGCACTCTGTCATATTGGCCGACTCGCCGATCTCCCCGACACAACTGACTCCTGCAAACACAGGGGGAGGCAACAATGTCACTCCAATTACACAGACAATGCACACGTACTGTAACAGATCACATCTCACCGCGTTGACATTGGAATTGTTTTAAATTTCCCTGCAGATATTTTTATGGTTGTGTGTGCTAGAATAAGCCTGATTTTAGCATTAGGTCACATTCATCTTCACAGTTTGATTGAGCAGTAACAGGGAGAGACAGGTCTATTAATTTCTTTCATGTTTGGTTGAGTGGTCTCACAAAGAAAAGGTAGCTACAGAATTATCATTGCGTAAGTCATAGCTGTAAAGAATATCCCTGCGTAGCTTTCATGTTCAGATCTAATGAAATGCTAATTCAACCTTCAAGCACAACACCTTTTATCGGACTTCTTCAGACAACTAGGATTTATTGAATGAAAACAAGGCATTCATCATAACAGATTAACATGAAAGCTAAATACGTTTGACAGAATGATGTATACACCATCTAATCAAAGTATTGGTATGTGATCAAAGAGGGATAAAGAAAGACATCACAACCAAGTACTGTTGCTGCAATATGTGCCTGTGTGTGCTAAGAATAATGACTAAGAACACGCAGCAGGACCAGATGGATTTTTTCTGTTACTAAAAACCTGAGGTAGCAGTCAATTAACTGGAAGCAGACATCCTGCTTTTGATAACTTTAGAAAATACCCCTGAACAAGTTATTGGCAATTCTGTTACATCTCTTACATCAAAATAAAAACTGTCAAAGAAGTAAGGCCACTCTTTGTCAGAAAAGACAGCGCTACCTGTGGTATACACTTTAATACAAATTGAGAACAGAAGGCAGGATCAATATGAGAGCTACATCAGAACCACTACATGATAAAGTAAAAGCTTTCCTTGAAAATGCTAAATTGTTCTTGTTCTTTTTTGAAGAGAAAAAACTGTGATGTGAAAATGTAACCCCCCCAAGATTGATCTAATCTGTAACAAGATGCTTCATCGTTTTACGTATTGTTGAAATCAAACTGGTTAAATATACTTTCAGAGATGGAAAGTTTGATCTTTTGTGTCTGCGACTTGCACGTGAGACTGTCCTCCACCGGAAAACGTTTGTACAAGCATCAATTACGACCCATCTTTAGGACATATTGTTAGGTGGCGTCCTCTAGTGGCCGTAGTAATTATGACTGGAGCAAAGCAGGAAGTGATGTAATTAAGAGCGAGAAAGACGTTTTTTTAAGTATTGGGTGGGTCAAACAAACACAGGACTTTGACCCAGGAGACCGGTGTTCATGTCTCGTTTGAAACCACAAGTAAACTAGCGAGTTATATTAACTTTAGCTGATAATCAGAACTACGTCACGTTCTACATCACGTGTGTAATTATGTCATGTACGTATGCACGGAAATGAAGTAACTTAACAACTGTTTTTAACCCAAACCACAATCTTTTTCTAACCCTAACAACAGTAGTCTATACGGAAACTGCGACAGTAACAACATTATGACGTTAACATCTTTAAAACCGCAACCATCACAGTGATGCTTAATGTCCCTGACAACCTCTGTAGCAACCGACCTTTGTAAAGACATGTAAAAGCTTCAAAATTACAACAGTATGTATATATTGATGTATTTTATGTATTTTATGCTGTTGGGAAAAAAAAGTGCTTAAGCTCGTGTTAACCACAGACCTTATTTCAGGCATCTACCTAAAAACAAACAACAAAAAAAAAACCCATTGACTTCGAGACTTCAAAAATGCTAACTCATTTCCGTGTTTTAGGACTCTTTCCTGTGGCACTCTATTACAGGGTAGGAACAAATGACTTATGCGGTCGTATGGTTTGGCATGATGTGCCTTATAAACTTAGCAGAAGTTCATCAAGAAGACTCTTTATTCTCTCTCTCTCTCTCTCTCTCTCTCTCTCTCTCTCTCTCTCTCTCTCGATCAGATTGTTGTCACTACCTGCCTGAGCCAATCATATCTTTGCTGTCAAACTTTAAAACCGTTCCTTTCTCTGCTTCTGGCAGTTGTCATTTCAGTGCAAAATCGACTCTTCTACCTCATTCACCTCCAGTTCTCATCACATCCAGTACTCAGGGTTCCTTCCACTGAGCTCATCAGAAGCCCTGCTCCACATCAAATCACCCAGATCTTCAGCCAACTCTCTCATCTCTTCACCACCATCACCAGTGTCTATATCAGGGGAATATTCCTGTACTACTCATTGCATCACTAGCCCCCTAAAATGAGCCAAAGACTCTTCTTAACTCCATTGCACACCATGTAAATGTATTTCTCTAAAATCACTCCGTCCCTCCTGATTGAAATAGTGCATTCATTAGACGGAGCAGCACAGTTTATTAAATGCAGAGACACAGTGCAAATGCATTATTCAGTTTTTTGTCAAAATAAGACCTGCATACTGAGACATCAAATGGGAGGCTGTGCCTGATAGACAGTTGTGTAGACTATTACATTACAAAACAAAATATGTATTAATTCTGGTATAATAAACACAACCGGCTATGCAATGAGGTTTAAAGTGCATTAATGAGAAAATTATGTTCACACAAATGTCTTAAAGCAAAGACATTATACCAGTGGCAGAACAAATATGGTTCCCACAAGAACACACACAACATGCCAAATGTCATGTGTGTGCAGAGTGTGAATAGTGACAGTAATATTGTGAATCCAGTGGCACAGATGCTGTAATTCAAACACTCCCCAGATAAACACATTTGAATTACAATGACCAACACATGCACAAGATGGGAAAATAATAAATTCCCTATTTCCAACACTGATACTTCAGTCAGCATGGTACTTGGCTTGAATAATAATAATAATAATAATCATTTAGTGAGCGTTGGAACAGTGGCTCAGTCCTGGCGGGAGGCAACATAAATGTGGAACCTCAAACATAGGGTTAATTACAAACATTAAATAAGGAGAAAAACAACGAAGAAATGAGTAGGTGTGTGGACGCTTCTGCAGAGTCTGCTGGCTGAAGAGAGAGAGGGAGGTGGAGGAAGGCATTTGTTTTTAGATTTGTTAGGTGTCAAAGATTAGACAGGAGCAGTTGATTGGACTGTAGCTTCATTAAACAAGAAATTAGAGCAGAACTCGTGAGGTTGTGGTTACGACATGGGAAGTTGTGGACACGATATGCTTGGTGTTCAAGTAAGTCGTGAGAACCCCGTGAATTTAGTAAGCCAGCGAGCAGGTAACATAATGCAGGAAATGCAAAGGCATAATGACAAAGGAAAAAAGTGAAGCTGTTGGAAATACCAACATTTTAGTCAGACAAGAAAAACTCTATAAGACTAAAATTACAATATAACCACCAAAAACAGTCCGTGGCCTCTGCCATTTCTGAAAATGTCAGCAAACACATCACAACTGCTGAAGATTAATTGGCGACAGATTAATTAATTAATGTAATATTTTAACTGTATTATTATTATTATTATTATTATTATTATTATTATTTTCATCAGTTTATCTGATTTTTACTGTTGTCAGGTGTGTTTAATTTTCCATCTTATTTTGCAGTAACTGTGCCATTCTCTCCCAGTTTTTATTTTACATTGATTATGGCATTCTGTCCCTGTTTTTATGCTCATTCTATGTCATGCAATTTCCTCATTGTAAAGCACTTACTGCTGCATTTCTTTAAAGGTATTAGTATTGCTATTTATTATTTGATACACTACACAGGACAATACAATATGCAAATACATTGTTGTCTCATGGAAATTGGGATTTAAGTGAAGCATACCAGTGAAGGAAACTTCTCCCCCCCATCCTCCAACACCGTTGATTCACTGATATACAAACATGCCTTTAATCCATTTTATTGATTTCTATTTGACTTTTAAATTTTACCCTCTGACAAAAACGGTTGGGTTTCTACATGTCTACTGAGAATGTGTGGGATGGTCATTTACATACAAGGCCTCTACAAAGGCACCGCAAGGGAGATGATAGCTATTATTAAAGTGTGTTTATGTAACATTCACAATCACAGCGATAATAAAAAAAAAAAAGGCTTTTATTTTGCAATGTACGTGTTTAGGTTAAAGAGTGATGTTATTGATGACTCTTGAAAGGTGAATCTTGTTTTCCCTTTAGCAGACCTGTTTGATAAACAACTAATCATTAAGCTACAGTATTGGTCCAATCATCGCCACTGTGGCAATAATCGTACATCCCTGTTGGCATTTCATTCTGTCCATTTACCTTGAATGGTGTTCTCTCTTACACAACCTACTCCACCAGTCATAACCCCATTCTGTCATCCCCAGTATTCTTTATTAGAAATACCAAGTATTGCAAGTACTGACATTCTGATTTTGAACTGGGAGCCATCCTGTTTTAACATAATGATTTCAGCCTCTGGTTGCCCAATCCCTTTTGTGTGGCCTTTGAAATCATTTCCTCTCACAAACATTTTCTTGTCACAGTATCTCCGCCACTGACAGGAATCATTTTTTGATTATACCTTTACTTAGAAAGGTGAACACTTAGTTGAAAGGACACGCTGTGAAGAGGCTTCTCACTTTCTGAGGCAATGTTGTAGACTTTGAAGACATCCTTTAAAAAAAAAATATTTAATCAAGTTTCCTTTCAATTGCTAGCTTTTATCAATCCGACTCAGAACATGTTGCATTTGCATACTAGGTACTAGGTTTTGTATCCACTTTGAAACCCCTCCCATGAAATAGAATCTGTATGTTAATTCAGCCACACTGCTTGTATAATGATCCTCTATGGGATTTCAATGTGAAGAGTAGCATGGACAGGATTCATCATGGCCATTAAGTCACATTTTTCCTGCAGCAAAAGCTTGTCAACATGACTCATTTTCTATTGAATAACTTCTCAAAACAGTCCCAGCTCTACTCAGGGAGGGATAAAACACATCCAGCTGGTTATGAGCCACAACTTGGCTGAATTTAGAAACAGCGTGTTGCAGTTAGTGTGAAATTCACTGGCTCACTCTATCAGCTACAACTTTATACAGGCTTTTCAGGATTGCCTCTTGTGGAAGATTTCCTTTTGGCAAGGTTAGGATTCATCTTCTCAAATCTTGTCTTATTTAGTAATGCCTCTTATCCGTGACCTCCGGCATGTCAGGTCAGCGCATGTACCACAACCCTCACCTCACTTGGTCATACATTTGCATTCATTCAACATCGTCATTTGCATCCGATATGGGGCCAGACACTGAGAGGAAGCATTTACTCGAGCCAAGGGCATATTGGCATTGTAAACCACAAACCCAATTGCATGCTTGTGTCTAAAACTTGGCCCTGATTCGAACCTTACAGAACATGCCTGAGCCAGCGTAACCAGCAATCTGACTGAGATAAAAAAAAATCCTGGTTGCTAATTGGACTGGTATGTAACTGTTATTGAATGTTTCATCATCACTAGCCATCAGGGCTGTACAGTATTTTTAAAATGAGCACCGGCACTTTAAAAAATACCTGGCAGGTGATTGATGAACCATCTGTCTACCAGTCTCTTGCCAAAACCAGTCAGGAGAAGTGCAAAAAAAACATGTTTTCCATCGTGAAAAGCTTTCAGTGCCGTTAGTTGTACTTCTTTTAATGAACTGATGCTATTGCAGTATATACGCTAACCTCTTTAGGAGCCACCATTGTTGGTTTGAACAGTCGCCCAGCGCGCACACACACATGCGCGCACGCCTGCACGCACGCACACACACACACGCACGCACGCACACACACACACACACGCACACACACATACCTAAACCATGCCTGTAGCTGCCAGTAGCTCCTCACAGGGTGCTGATTAGTCTGAACTGCTGGTGGGTGAGACACAAACACATTACTGGACAAGATGGATTTGCAGGATCTTGTGATATAGCAAGAACCCATCTGCCGAGCAAGGTAACAGGTTGTATCTAAGGTTTGCAAAAAGATTTGCAAAAAATGGCGAAAACGGGCAAAAACTCTCACAAGACTCATTTCCCGACCACCTAACCTTAACCATACCATTTGAGGTTAATGCCTAACCTTACCCGTCTCGCAAGGCTTTGGGAAATCTAGGGCTACCTTCTAGCCACAGCTGTATTTCTACTAAAGCTTCTGATTTCCCACCAACATTCCTGTACACTAATTCTCCCAGGAAAGCCAAGCTGGCAACCAATATGATGCTTACCTCTGGGAAAATGAAAGAGCTTTCTACAGTGGCTGTGTGCCTGGTGTTGCCTGACAAACTGTATGGTTTGATACATTTACATCCACCACCTCACGTAGATGCACACTCCAATTTTCAAAGTGAATGTGGGAAATGCTGTCATTCAGAGATATTTGGATGCAGCATGAATACAAACAAAGTCAATGGAATAAACAGATGTAGAAGTGAAAAAGCTGAAAAGGTTAAACTGGAAGAGTTTGGAGTTATCCCGAGTTGTATAACTCCATGAAAGGCAGGAGCAGAAGAGAGAGGGTAAATCGAGGAAATCTCTGGAAACTGGAGTTTCTAGTAACTTCTGACATCAGCCTGTCTGAGTTGTGACACACAGCAATACACCCGCCAAGTGTGATGTCGATCGGATGAATGGTTGTCGAGAAAATCAGAGGAGAGACAGACACTCCTTCCATTTTAGTTAGATATGCAACCCGTTCTCATTCCCAACTCGTCACATATGGACGTTTTGTCAGGACCCTTGCCGAACGCCAAAAATATGACACTCACGGTCGCGTCAAAATATGACGCTCAAGGTCGCAGTTTTAAACACGTGGGACACATGCTTCACTTTGTGAATACAAACAAAACTACTTCTTTATGTTTAGGCGTAGGGATTTACATTGGAGTTAGTTGAAAGCCCGGTGCGTCTCATACAGACGCTAAAAGGTGCCTTGTGCGTCGGTATCAGACGCCATGGACCGTGAAAAAGCATCGGTATTTGACGAGTTGAGAATGAGACCGGTCTGAGATATGGCTTTAAAAAAATGTTTATTGACTTAGACATTCACCAGATGGTGCTACTGAAGAAAAATGCAGAGGAGAAGGTGACCTATTTTTTGCAGTGGAGTAGGATGGATGTCTGACATGATAATGCTGCACAACCTCCTTGTTCATATTCAGCTTCTGAATGAAAAGATATATTTGAAGTAGATACCATCTCGCACACCCTTCCCACAGGATGTGAATACTGAAACTACTACAGTGAATAATATATAATGTAACAGTAGTGTTGAATATTGTGAGTGTTGCTGAAATTTATGTTAAGGAAATCTGACTTTCAAACAGCAAAACAGAAAATCAAGAGGTGTTCCAAAAGGGAAAATAGAACATGAACAGAGCATAATGTGTAATTGGACTTCATTACATGGAAACTGCAAGAGTAATTACTGTACATGAACACAATAAAAAGGAAATACAGTTGCATCTTTATAATGTCATTAGTAGTAATATTGTCTAAATCAAATTATATTTTTCTGAGTGTGGGTGGATGATTGCATATAACAAGCTCTCTCAAGGCAATGCGGCATCTTTAAAGGTCCTTGAATAACATAATTGAAAAACCACTGCTATAACTTTCTGTCATTAAATCTTTGATATGCCCTTATCCAGTGGCCCCATGCCCCAAATATGGCCCCACTCCCAATTATTGTGTCCTAATTATGCCCCGATGTGACATTTATATGTCCTTTTCAATGAAATGGTTCAGTCAGTCACAGAGTAAAAGTAAACCCTGGATAAATCTGTTGTTGCTTCAAATCTATATTTAAATTCAGTATTTCTACAGACTGCAAATTCTAAACCCATACTCCAGTATTTGAAATGTCACAGGTATTTAACTTAGTCAATTTCTAATCATATTCAAATAGGAAGCTCTAAAGGTCAATGAGGCTTGCTCTTAACCTGGGAACACTACAGACACTTTTCACGTCCTCACCAAAAAGTCATAGAAATCCACTTGAGAAATGGAAGTCATAATTATCCTGCCAAGTCAAAGTGAGCAACATTGAGAGAAGAAATGCAAGAAAGTTCTCACAGTAAGCCAGTGAAAACTTCACTTGACCATCAGTAAATTAGATGGAACAGCCAGTTTCTGGGATTTATTGGGACATTTGCTCTCCTCTAAACGAGTCTGAAATGATGCAATTAACACTCTGGCTCTTTAACGATTTGGGCCAGTGGCAGTCGTTTGCACAACTCCGCTCAGAGAACCGCATGCAGGACAGTAAACAGGAATCTGCACAGTCCAGAAAACACACAACACATTCACACAGCAAAATCAATTAGAGGTGGTAATCACAGGGATTCAGTACAATACCTACTGTATGATATGCTGCCAACAGTAATGATTTCATCACGATTCACACAATTCTGCAGTGTGGGGCATACTGCAGACAAACATCAACAACACATAACAACAACACTCACTCAACAACACTCACAATACGTTGTATAACTAAAGAAAATATCCAATAATATTTTCCATTAACAGCAGTGTGGCGTGGCATCGGTTTCACTCACCATTTTACAGACAAAGAAAAAATGTTTTGTTTATTTATTGGATCCCCATTAGCTGACGCCTTGGCGACTGTTAAACTTGCTGGGGTTCACACTGTTCCAGAGTTAAAATGTCAGCAGTAAAGGAAGAATAAACCTCTCAATTGCCTTGAATCTGTGTTTAGCAGGAGATTTAAAATAGCAAATGATATTTAAACTAGTGCAGGGCCCATTCAAAACGGATTGTTTGGCCTCCGTTACTGCTGTCGGCAGCTTTCTCGAGAACCACTCCTCCAAACAAATTCACACTCAACACTGAATTTTCCTGGGTTGTGTGCAATACACCTGCCAAGTGTGAAGTCCATCGGATGAACGGTTGTCGAGATAATCAAAGGACATGCATTCATACATGCATACATACATCCATATCGTGTGCGTACAACTTTAAAAACATTCTGTATTTCTATCTGTGGAGTGAAGCTGTGGAACAGTATGAGTGTGGAGCTAAAGGAATGCCCAAGCATGAATCAGTTTAAAAAGAGGTATAAAGATGTTATTTTCATGAGATACAGTGATGAGGAAGGGTATTGATGTGTGTATATATATGGTTGGCATTGATATGATCTCCATAACATGGTCTAGGTGATCTAT
>JAOVVB010233947.1:0-10040 GCA_028570985.1 Heterobranchus longifilis | reverse complement strand
TACTGTATGATAAGGCCTACACCGTGGTAGGTGTAGCAGAATAATGTGAGTGTACAATTTCTCTGGAATCAGAATCGGAATCGGAATCGAGAATCGAGAATCGATAAGAACCGGAATCGAGAATCGATAAGAACCGGAATCGATTTGCAGAATCGGAATCGGAATCGGAATCGATAAAATTTAAACAATGCCCATCCCTATCCGCGCGTCAGGCCTGTTCCACACACAGCATCGCTCCTCTTACTCCTTCTCCTCATCAGTTACAAGTTAAATAGTTTATCTGTGCATTGTCAGATGGAGTTGGGTGTGAAAGGAGACAGCAGAGGTTTTCTTTTTTCTCAGCAGAAAACTGCTCGCTCCTAATTTCCCAAATCCGCTCTTTAAATAGCAATGCGCTGCAAATGAAGGCACATTTGGCTCTTAAAGGGAATGGCAGATGCCATTCTGATTGGTTGAATTCATGTTACGCCAAAAACACACCTATGATTAATTAAGAGCCTAAATACAAATACAGCCACCAGGTTCTAATCCATTCATCCCTGAGTCCTAGTGCATGTTTGTGCCATGTGAAGAAATTCCCTCAAGATATTGAGTTCACAAGAATGGAACGGACAGATGGACAACCGGAAAACATAATGCCTCTTATCAATAAGAAAAATCATTGCACGGTTGCACCCATCTACAAAAAATACTAATGGTATCATGAAAACCTTAGAAGCCAAATATTTCTTAGGAAAACATATTTTTTTAAAGAAATAATTCATTAAATATGCAGATGTAAGCAAATTTAGTACAAAAAAGCAGGAAATGGTAAAGAAATTATAATGCTAAAGCACATACTATTAAAGTTCTTCATTTACAGTGCAGTACAAATACATGAGAGCTGTACCAGTGCAGGTCCTGATACTGCAGATGCTCTGGCCACATCAGCTGTACGAGTAAAGGCAAAGACTGTCTGTCGTTTTCCATCTCCGTCTTGTTCTATCCCTCAATCTTGAGTCAGTCTTTCTGCCTCCTGGGGCCATTTGAGGTCAGCGTTGTCACTTTGCTTTGGTTGCTTATGTAATGCTACATCCACACTACTACGTTTTTGTTTGAAAACAGGGTTTTCAGATGAAAACGATCTCCGTCCTCACTTGCGTTTCTGGCTGCGTTTTCAAAATACTCTGCATCTCTGCTGCTAGTCAAGACTGTTGTTTGCAGCAGCGTCTTCAAATGTCTCTGTTTTCAGGGCTCGAAAACACCAATGTAGTGTAGATGCTAAGCCTAAATGTATCAAAAGTTATGCGTTTTCAAACAAACACGTAGTAGTGTGGAAGTCACGCTGTGGTAGACAGGGATGTCCTGTTGGCCCCGGGGCCACCAACAAAGCAGAGGAGGTTTGTACTGCCTGACTAATTATCAGCTGGACGGTATATACAGAGCCTACACCTTGGATGGTAGAGAGTGGAAAAAGACGGGAGAGGCTACGAGGCAGACAGCGAAGGATGAAAGAGACAGAGGCAATGCGAGGGGATAGTATACAAGAGGAGAAAAGTAGCGAGATGAAGGTGAGATAAAAAGTTACGGGAGGGAGGAGGAGATGAGTGGGAGACAAAGACTCGAAAGAGTAGATGAATACAGAGATAAAAAAAAAGGTGAGGTAAAATGAGGAAAAAGGGCGTTTGGAATGATAGCTGCGTGAGGAAAAGTGGGGAAAAAAATACTGCATGATAAAGAGAAGGGGAAATAACTGAAGCGAGGAAAATGATAAGGTGAGGGACTATTTGTTATCTTGTGAGATGTTCCAATGTTGCTGCAATCACAAAAGATGGAGATGATGAATTATACAACTATAACCTTTGACCTTGGCATTTGTAAAATCAGCCTCCTGTCCGGGGCTGTATCTCAGCCCCAAAAATAAAGCAGAAAATAGATCGAGAGGGCTTCACCAGCAGGATACAGTTGAAGAAAACAATGCCAGGAGATGAAATACATTACAAAGCTGTGCTGGGCTTGTTTGATAACCCACTGAGGGCAACAGTTTTTTTTTGTTTGTGGGGGGAAAAGAAGAGAGAGTCCTACAATTTTACTAGGGCTATACCTGTCAAGTCAAATCAGATCTGGAACTATTCGTTCCTTTTGTTCATATAGATTATCAAGTAACGCTTTATTGAACTGACAGATTTTTGAATGGGATTTGGTGGGACGTTCAGGACTAATATTGTAAACAAGCCAAGTTAGCCCTCTGAGCTTATGCATGCTAACAATGCTAATGATGGATGAGAAATATGCAACATTTTTTGCAGACACTAGATATCAAACAAAAGCCAAGCCAAAACCAAAATTCCTCGAGGCAGATGCCTCCGTTTCACTCAGACTGACCCTGGGTCCAGGTCCTCAGCTGCCTGTACCCGTCGCAGGCATTTTCACCTAGTGGACAGGACGACTTGACGTGGTGGAATGATTTTACCCCAGAGAGAAGCGTGAGAGTGAGGAGGGCTCACTCTACAGCTACTTCTGGGGACTGATATGTACTCAGAATTGTTGCCAATCATTCGATTATTCTTTGCAGCTCTAATCCCAAGGAACTATTTAAATCGTAACAGCATGACAAGAAACAGCAAAACAAGAAAATTCCAGCTCTGCTAAATTAAGTTTTTTCCATGTTAAGTGGGCAATGATCAGAGCAGCAGTGGCGGCAGCAGCAGTCTTGCCGCCTCAGGGTAGGTCAAGGTTACTGCTAATGAGATAGTGTAGCCAAGAAGAAAAAAAAAAAACGGCAGAAAAATAAAGAAGGGAAGATAAAGTGGAAGAGGTGGAGGAGGAGAGTCACTGGAGATTTATGATCAGAAGTACCGCTCTCTGTCTTTCCCCACAGGGTTGCAGTAAAGTAAACACGGGTTGTGATTAGAAACTAGAAACCTCTACCTGCTCTTTCTCCATAATTTACCGGCTCCCTGCACATGCCACTGATGCTACAGCCCATCTGCTGGCTGGAGGCACATGTGACATGGGAATACCGGCTTTCAGACATAAACACACAGAGACAAACACGCACTGGCCTACAAATCAGATATGGGGCCCTCGACACTGCTGTTCAATTGCAATAATAGCTCAAGTTGTCAGTGCAGACCTCCAGGGGCCTGTAACCCTCTCTGCTTCCTTACTGTTTAACTAAGCGCCCGTGGTTCAATCAATACATGACATATGACGCCAGCTACAAGCAGGGGTGAAGAGTAGGCTGTCCACTTGTTGGCTTCACTATTCTTTAAACCCTTATGCAAGTTAGGATAAGTTTGGGATGTTCATTATCACTTTTTTTTGTCTAGTGTAGACAAATTACTGGTGCCATCACATCAAGAGATCAATTTCTCTCCAGTCAAGAAAGCTTTTGAAAACACAACAGCCCCTACGATGTTAACACCATATCAACATCTTGAACTGGTGAAAGCCTGCAAACAATGCTATAACAGCCTCCAATTGTACAGACAAGGATGCCCAGCAGAGACGACCATTACTAACTCCTCCACCCTTTCTTTAGAAAACACAGCTGTGACTGTTACCGCTGTTATCTCATTGCTGTTGTTTTGCCATCCAAGTCTAAGCAAGCATAAGCACTCTCTTTGTCCCAGAGGACCTCAAATGTTTCCCATTGTTCAGCTCCCACAACTCCCTGGGTGGCTGACACTGCACTTTCAGGAATGGTCTTGGAAAAACTTGCACTGCATGGTAAAGTAAATGCAAAAAGGTGTTAATAGAAACCTTTTTGGGCAGTAGGGCAGTGGTTCCAAACCTTTTTTTGTCTGATGTTCCCCCACAGCCATGTGAGATGAATTTAAGTGCACCTTCTTCAACACCACCATCATGTTCAGAATGTGTTTATTGGACTTAACTGGATGGTATTTAACCTTAACCATTCATTCTGCGCCTTTTTTAAGAGGGGTAGTGGTGGGGGGCGGGTGATGTTCAGGGGGAGATTGCAGGTCAAGAGTAGATGCCACATAGAAGTAGTGTACATCATCTGAAAGCTGAGAACCTGAAGATTAATTTGAGGTGCAGCTCAAGGTTTTCTAGTCATAAGCCTGTGACGAAAAACGTTTTTTAATAATTTGAGAATTGACAAAAATGATCTAAAAATCCCTTCAAAATACCATATTAATACACCAAGACCTTGAGAAATACCATAGAAAAATCCATGCTGTGATTTGGTATCAAAAACTTGACATTTGGACATTTCTGTAAGAATAGCATTTTTCGGCGATTGGATGGCAAGCACTTTCCTATACCTAGGAAAGTTATACATCCTCTGAATGCTAGTATTTGCTGCAAACTGCATGGGATTAGCATAAAGTGGGCATGTCTGTAAAGGGGAGATTTGTGGGTACCCATATAACCCATTTTCATTCAAATAGTTTGAGGTGGGAAGTCAAGGGACCCATTTCCATATCCAAAATTTAGCCCAACTTTGGAGCATTATTTAGCCCCGTTCCTGACAAGCTAGACATGGCTGGTACCAGTGGATTACTAGTTTCATATGACCAATATTTTCACTCTAGCCCGCTACAGCCTCTAAAAGACAATATGTTGGCCAGGCCCGCTGGTGAGGGTTAACACTATTAATTATATAAAAGTGGACAATGTTTTAAGAACTTTTGACAACAAATGAACAAACAATTGAACTGTCCATGTTAGGCCGGAGTTTGCATTAGTACTACTGCTACTTGAAGGCAGAAGCTGGATATTTCAACCATTTATCCATTACTTAACTAACTGCTTAGACTCTGCTCATTTGTTAACTAGTTTTCATGCCCTCTCAAGTACAACATGTAGGCTAGTGTTGTACCCCTGGTTGGGAATCACTGATGTAGGGAAACTCTACTCTCACTAGCCTCCATACTGCACACATTTCATGAATCTGTGTAGTACAGAGGAAACAATGTTATTTAACAGTGGCGTCAATAAAAATCTTCCATTTGTGCCAAAGTTCTGTTCATGCAGAACCTCAGTAACACTGAATAGAAGGGGTGAAGCACCTGATCTAAAAAAAAAAAAAAAGAAGTGAAGTAGGCTGGTGACACTGCTGTTAGGTATTCTACTGTCCCTGACACTGGCTGGGAGCTCAGCAACGGAGAGTAGGAAGAGGAAGGAAATCAGACGTTATCCACTAGCCAAGGTGAAGTTCACAATACTGACACTGGATGTTGTTTCTCTGAGCCGGTACGTCATCAGAAATCAGAACAACCTTCACCCTGAAGGAAGCTGGAGATATGTGAAGTGAGAAGGAAAAGAAACTGAGGCAGCAGTGAGAGCACACTGGCCGTCCAGGAGGGCCGTGCTGTACTGACAAGCTGCCAGAGAATCTCAGCCCAGTGGTTCAGTGCCTGGCTCAGAGGGCCCTGGGCACACAGATCTCTGCTAGCTGTCAAAACAGAGCTGTGTGCCTGACTTGACAGAGTGACCATTGTGAAGAATACAGCCAAACTACAATGACTGCATTCTGTTCGCTTCACTTTCACACTCTCTCTGCTTCCAACATACCCTCACAGGACAAAACAGACACACACAATGTGCCATTTGGTGCATTTCACCAAATCAACTTATGGTACCACAAGTATAAACTGCAAGGTTTTCACATGTGAAATTCCAGGAACCAAGTTGGAGTGAAAATGTCATTTGTTTTTGGTTTGTTGCGGACCCAATTTGAGATTAAAACGTTGTTGGTAGATACTGTATTTGCAATATTTGCAAAAATCCTGATTAGATGTGGCACCCTGCCACCAATATTCAGGGAGCTTTGACAAGTGAATGCAATTTCCACTACAAATAAAGCTGGGAAACTTAATTTAATGTGACAAAAAGTGTGATCAAATTGTAAAGTTCCATCACTTCACACTACGTCTGGGTGTCATTTAAAGATACCGATACCAATGCCCTTAAAGTGATAGGCTACTAATACCGATAGAGTACTTAATTTGCTACCTTTTTTTTCCTACTTCATTCGATACTTTCCAACATTTTGGTAGCATCTTGGCACGCTGAACTGCGAACTCCGTGAAATACACTGTGCTTGACTGCACCACACCACAGACTGTATGGTTTGTAGCTGCTGCAGTAGTGGGCCAATCACAAGTCACATTAAATCAAAACACCTTTACGGTGATTGGCTGCGAACAAAAGCCTTACAAACGGTTATTTTTTCTAGATCTGGGCACAAAAAGGATTTAATGCAGGCATCGTCTGACTAGAGAAGTTTCAATACTCCTTGGTACTGTGTTATTTCGGTACCCACCCCTTGTTCACACCAAAGTTAACACATTATTTGACTTTTTCTGTTTGGAATATGTTTGATATTTGAAGAATACCACTGATGACCAGTGGAAACTTGGTGCACCCACTGTTAGTGTGGTTACTCGCAGTGTTAATCAACGTCCTAACCCTGCCAGCGTTAGTGTCAGTACCATCCATTGAGCAACACTATCCCATAGAGAACCGTCTGTTGTTCTGCTCTCCTCCCTTCCCTCTTCTTCTATCTCCCTTCACTATTTGCCTGCCATCTCTCTCTGTTCTCCTCGCTCTAGGCTGTTGACATTGGTTGAGCAACACTTGTACGGTTGAACCTATTACACTTAATTCTCACAGGCTTGTCAGAGAACAAAACCCCAGCTGATGGGAGCAACATATGTACACTGGAGTAATTATTTATTTACAGAGACTGCTACAGACTGAAATTCTGTGTATGGACCATTGCCAGGGATCCAAATATTGGCCGTTCCTGTGGACTCGAGGTAAATAAACCAGCAGAAAGAAGGAAAAAAAATGCTGCCAAGGAGAGGACATCCTTTATTCTTGTCATGTTTATCTCTGTGCAGCACCTGTGAGCGAGACGGGGATGTGTGTACATTTTCATTGTGATCATTAATCATTAATAATGCATTCACAAGCAACGGTTCGCACACACCTCTGCAGCTGTGTCTGTGGACACAGCAAACAGTAATGTTACTTTACCACAAAAATGCTGGAGAAAACTTTCTAAACTCAGCTTGTACCAGTAAACTAGACAGTGCTAATGGCAACAGAGTTTTCAATAAATCCACAAAACCCAAAAGGCCAGAAAAATACAGTACAGATCTGATAAATGTCCTCAATAATGCTCCTCTTTTAACGTGGCCTATGTAAACATACTTTGTAGAGCATCACTTTGGATCCTCCTCAAGTCATTAAGATTAACTGCTAAGTTCAGCCAACAAGTGATGACCCATCAATCCTCAACTTCTACAAATGCCTGCTTGTTACTTCTTTTTTCTATATTCTTGGGGAAAAATGTCCACAGTTACCAACTGACATTTCTCCTGCCGATGACAAAGTTGAAGCTGAAGCGGCAGCCGAAATCCGAATACTGAGAAGTAAAAATAGCAGTTAAAATGCTGAAAGAAGTTGTGGTTTCAACTGTTTTCAGCACTTCTACCGCAGCTGAAATTTTACTTTTACCACCGACACGTCAACTAACACTTCAACTGTTTTCATCTTTTACTCTTCAATTGACAATTCAACAGCTTCCCGTGGTTATACATCAACTGAGATTCTTCAACTGATGTTTCTCCTTTCAATGCTTGCACTTTGACTGACGCAATATTCACTGTTCATAAACAATTTACTCCAACTGCTCTCAGTGTTTACACTTCTGAACTAATGAACTTATCATTGACACTTCAACTGATATTTCAACTCCTCACAGTGCTTGAACTTTAACAGAATCTTCAACTCCTTTCAGCACTTTCACCTCAACTTCAGCTTCTGTTAGCACTTTCATTTTAGCTGACATTTGAGCTTTCAGTATTTGTATTTCAACTGTCACTTCAACAAAAACATCAACTTTCGTCATTTCAATAGTTGTTCAACTGCAAAACTTCAGCGGTAAGCACTCACATTTTCTTCAGAAATGTTGCCTTTTCTATCTTTTTGTGGAGTAAAAGAAAATGTTCCCTGCTTTTAAAGTGTTGCCAAATAAAACCCCCTCCTTTCTTTTATTACGGGATCAAAAGGAGTATTGTTAGGTGAGACTTTCTTCCAGGATGTGAAACTACAAATCTGAATCACAGACAAACGCTGCCTTTGTGGATGTGTCACAGTTTTTCTAGCTTGAGGTTTTAACATATGTAGGTTACGAGTGCATGTCTGGGTTTGTACCAAACACATTTCCTTTATTGTTTTAAATAATAACAAAGGGTGAGATTTTTATTGAAGTATGAGCTGCTCAGTGGGTCACTTGTTTGCCAAAGCATCCTTTAAGATTCTAAAAATGTCCCCTTATAAATGTACAACATTGATAATAATGGCTAATTCATGATTTTAATACAAAACAGATCACACATCACTAAAGGCACAAGTGACATTCCCTGCAGAGTGATAAAAATGTGTGTTCTCAGAACGAGGCAGGGCTGTTTACACTTTTTGTTTGCTAAGGATTATGGGTATGAGGTTATGAAAGCATCTGACTGACTAGTGGGAGGGCAAGCCTCCCCAGGTGCGTGATTTGTGTGTGCGTGTGTGTGTGTATGACAGTGTAAGTGTGCGCGTGTGTGTATCCATGTGTGGGGGCGGAAGAGAGTACTGCCACCCACGTGGAAGTTGATGCTGCTGTCAGTAGGAGGCCGTCTATTTGTAGTGGCAGCCTGGTGGGCAGGAACACATGGTGATATCTCTTCTTTCTCATCATTTAATTTTCTTTGTGAAAGTGTAAAAAGCAATTATTTAAATCCCTCATCCTTCTCAAAATGGGTATTCAGAATTGTAAATTAAACTAGCATGGTGTGTAAATACCGAAGATATTTTTGCACACAATAAAGACGGTATTAAAGGTGCTGCATCTAACAAATTCAAACACTAGTATATAGATGATCAAGACATGTAGTAACCATCATCTCAAATTGGTGCTATTGTCACAGCTTATATTACTTAAAATTTCAAACTACATTTCCCATAAATTCCGTGGCGTTATGCCATAAAAACAATTTCTGCACCTCACCCCCTCCCTGTTACTGGCAGCTTTGGCTTTAGTAAAGAGCTTACACACTAGAATATATTCTCTCTATGGGTCTTTAACTCAAGTCACCACCTGCCTGTGCTGCAAAGTCTGAAATCTTCAGCTGCAGATTTGCACCATAAAGCAGTCTGTCTCTATGTATTTACTGTATAGCAAACCAACAGATTTTCCAACACAGGTACAGGGTGCTAGGCTTTTCAATACCGGTCTGATGGCTACAATTGTGTTTGGATTCAGAAGTGCAGTGGACAAAATTAAGTCAAGTCTCTAAACTGTGAATACTATTTTCTGCAGTTACATGCTTTCATATCAATCTAGTAGCAAAGCATACATTATGATGAAATTTTCATAATTATGTAAGTCTAACTCACAAAAAAGATTTGCTGTACATTTAGTTTCATTGGTAGATAATGTTGTATTTGCATCTTTACTCAAAAGACCACTTACCTGTACTGCCTTATCTTTGATGAATGTTCAAATGTCTTTTTCTGAAAGTATTATTCATATTTTTACTTGAAAAAGATGCAGAGAAGGTGGGGGCATTTTTCCATCCCTGAATAGTGTCAGCACTTGTCCTGTAGGCTTTGTACAGCCCCAAAAACATCCACCAATCACAGGTTAGTACAGCCTGGCAAAGCCAAGGGCAAAAAAAAAACCCTCCATGCTGCTGCTCCTTGAACATACTGAGCTTTATATAACATCCTATCTCACAGATATACAATGTGCTGTATATTGTAAAACATATATATTATATATTGTGGTATATCACATTGCATCAAGTATATTCATCATGTTCCTGGACTGGATAGTGTCCTATGCTGATGTATTATATTTCACTGTATCATATCACAGTGTTACATCATGTAATGACAACTGTCATACTGCATCCTTGAGATAAACTGCCTACAAGGTAGTGAGGTCTTCCAGGTCTTCCAGCAGTGTGTGTGTGTGTGCATGTGTGTGCATGTGTGTGCATGTGTGTGCATGTGTGTGTGTGTGCGTGCGTGCGTGTGCA
>JAOVVB010233946.1:0-10040 GCA_028570985.1 Heterobranchus longifilis | reverse complement strand
AGAGAGACAGAGAGAGAGATTTGAGATGTTTCTGTCCTCTAAATGTACCCAAACTGGTTTGGTGTGATTCTTTTAAAATAGGTTTGGTTGAAGGAGGCAAGTGTGTGTGTGTGTGTGTGTTTTCATTAGAGTGAGAGACAGTGATAGATATGGTCTTTATGTCTTTGTCAGGTCATGCTTTATGATAATCCATTTTTAGATTAAGATTTTATTGACAATGGCGGTGAATCTGAGTAAACACGGTGCAGCTCTCTCAGAGGCTTATCATGAAGTGTTGAACGGAGAAACTGGCACTGACTGGTAAGAAACACACCTTATTACACTTTACACACAGCTATGTACACAGGTTTACACACACAGAATATCAGATACTATCACACTAACTACACGCACTAACACACACTAGTACACAGTGAAACCCACAGTGAGAAAACAGTTTAAACTTTCCGTTTAAAAACCTGAAATAGAAAAGTTTTCTCTCTCTTTTTTGTCATTTTGTCTATGTGTCTGTATTTCAGGGTTTTATTTACATATGAAGGAAACAGCAATGACATTCAAGTTGAAGCAAAAGGAGGTGTGTGCGTGTGTGTGTGTATTCATGTGTGTGTTTTGGGGAGATTAATGGTTTGCTGTATTTTGGAGTTAATCATGTTCCTCACGGTGTTCAGATGGTGGGTTGTATGAGATGGTGCAGGAACTCAGCGCAGGTAAAGTGATGTACGCCTTCTGCAGAGTATTCGATCCGAACTGCAGAGTGCCAAAATTTATTCTCATTAACTGGGTGAGTTAACACCAAGGAAATGTAAAGAGCTTTTAGTAAAATGCTGTTATATCAGTTATTAACAATGTAAATATCAGTTGAATAGAAGGAATAAAATGTGTGTGTGTGTGTGTGTGTGTGTGTGTGTGTGTGTGTATTTAGACTGGTGAAGGAGTGACAGGGGTGAGGAGAGGTGTGTGCGCTAATCACCTCCACACCATGGCCAGTTTTTTAAGGGTGAGTTTTACATTCACTGAAGCAATAAATAAATTTATGACCTTCTGTTTTGAGAGAGGTTTAAACTGTTCCTTCAGTCAATAGAGAAATCCTAATTCAAGCATTAAAAGAAGATAAAGTCTAAAATAAAAAGTAATTGAACGAGGTCTAAGTGGAGGTGCGTGCTGGTTTTTAGTATTAAACAGTCAAAAGTCTGGACACACCTTCTCCTTTGGTGTTTTTTCTTTATTTTAATTATTTTCAACACTGTACATTAATACTATAGACATCCAAACTATGAAAGAACACAAATGAAGTTATTTAATAAACAGCTTGGCACACTCATGGTATTGTCTGATCAGATTTAGAGGTAGTCATCTGGAATGGTTTTCAGTTCACAGGTGGGCCTTCTGCTTTTCTTGCTTTCTCTGTGCTTTAGACCGTTAGTTGTCTTGTGCAGAGAAAAGATGGGTACAGAGTCAATAGCTCTAGTGCTACTACAACTACTGTACAAATCCATGGTATGGCAAGAACCACTCAGTTAAGTAAAAAGAAATGGCAGTCCAACATTTCTTTAAGAAATGAAGGTCAGTCAGTTAGAAAAATCTCAAGAACTTTAAATGTATCCCCAAGTACAGGCACCCAAACCTTCAAACGATATGATGAAACTGTATAGGACCGTCCCAGGAAAGGAAGACCAAGAGCTATCTCTGATTGATGAAGTTTTTTAGAATGACCAGCCTCAAACATTTACAACACCTCAAATTAGAGCCCACATAAACGCTTCTCAGAGTCCAAGCAGCAAACATATTTTGAGTCGGGCCCTTATGGTTGACTTGCACAAAAAAACATTACGATGAACAACAAACAAAAGAAACTTGCTTGACGTAGTCAAATTAAGAGCATACTTAACCATCATGGCTACCACAGCATTTTGCAATGACATGCCATCCCAACTGGTTGGCACAGTGAGACCATAATTTTTTTTCTAAAATGATAATGAAACACACCTCTAAGTTATGTAAGAGTTCTTAGTCCATAAAGGAGAGTGATGAAGTGCTCCACAATCACCTGATCTAAATCCAATTCATTTAGGAACTCTTTCAAAATCATTGAATAACCATCCTAGGTGACGACCTCATGAAAACGAAAATCCCAAGAGTGTACAAAGCTGTCCTTAAAGGAAAGGTGGCTACTTTAAAAAATCAAAAATATAAAACATATTCTGGGTTATTTAAGACATTTTTGTTGAATACATGTTTCACTTCACAAAAATGTCTCTGCATAGCTGCAGATTAAACACTTTTTTTGTTGCATTAGAATACCTCACTTTCATTGACTGATAGCAGTCGGTCAGGAATAACTCGCTCGGCAGCACCTGTTAGTTTCAATCTCATAGCATCACCTACTGACATTTTTCTCACCTACTGAACTCTTCGTACATTGAGTTTTATGCATAATATCTTTTATCAGATTATTTATACAGTAGGAAGATGAGCACCGTTTGCAGTTTTGCTCCTTTGCTTAATATTATTAAATTCTGTTAGAACATAATTTACATACACCTCAGTCAAACACAGTTAACTCCAGTTTTTTCACAAATCCTGACATTTAATTTAATTAATTAGATTAGGAGCATTAATTATTATTATTATAAGAAAGCTGAGAAAAATATTTATTTCAACTTTCTTTTATAACATTCCCAGCAGTTCAGACATTTACATATGTTTATTACCGAATGGTAATATTGCATTTCAATTGTTTACTTAGGTCAGACCTTTCAGGTCACTTTCCACGAGCTTCTGAAAATATGTTGCTGGATTTTTAACCCATTCTTCCTGACAGAACTTGTGTAACTGGGTCAGGTTCATAGGCCCCCTCACTCACAAAAATATTTCTGTTCTGTACAAATGTTTTATTGGATTGAGGTCAGGGCCTCATCTGGTAGGTCAAGCTAGAACTATAAACTGTAAAAGAATGTAAAGTGACCCACTACACCATCATCAAAAAACCCGGCTGAATGTAGTTTGCCAAAGCTGTCTATGCCATTGAACCCTCCATATATCTGCTATAGATGTCTGGGGAGAGTGGTGGGTCAAATGATTAAGGCACTATGTTACTGATCAGAAGGTCAGGGGTTCAAGTCCCAGAACTATAAAGCTGTCACTGTTCCATTCTTAAGCAGGGCGCCTAACCCCCCTCCTCTGAGTGTGTCATGGCTGACCCTGTGCCCTTTTGACTTGTAATGCTCTGCCCTCTACTTCCTAACAAGCTTCATAACTTCCTTAAAGTATACAGTATGTGAATACTGTACAGTATAGTATACTGAACATCATTGCTCACTGAAAATCTTTCTCTGCATATCCCAGCAGGGGGAGAGAGTTATCGAATAACACATAACAGTGCTATCCGTTATCACCCAGATGACGATGGGATCCCTGTTGAGTCCTCTCAAGGTTTCTTTCTATTACCATCTCAGGGAGTTTTTCCCTCAGCACCGCCGCCCTCGGCTTGTTCATCAGGGACGATCTGATCATTCTGATTCATACACATTCACATTTCATACAAACTTATCCATAATTTCTTTAGATTGTGCAAAGTTGCTTTGTGACAATGACAACTGTTAAAAGCGCTATACAAATAAATTGAGAGAGTCAAAGAGAGGGTTAAGGGCCTTGCTCATGGGCACACTATGGCAGCATGGTGGAGCTGGGGCTTGAACCACCAACCTTCTGATCAGTAACTCAGAGCCTTAACCTGCTTAACCTGCCCCATGGACAATGGCTTGTAGTTACACTGGAAGCATATTGCAATGCTTCACCAGGTTAAACATACCTGTATAATGGGAGTGTGGAGTAATTATGGGTGGAGCTTGGGAGTGAAACACTTTATAAATGTATTGTTATTGTGTGTGGCACTGACACAAAAGTGTTTTTGTGTGGTTTCAGGGAGCTCATGTGATGATTAATGCATATTCAGAGGATGATGTTGAGCCTGATTTCATCATGAATAAAGTCTTCCAGGGTGTAGGAGTGAACTACAGCGGGCACACAGAATCAAAACAATTTCACAACACTGCAACATTAGGCCGTGTGGTGAGACGCCGAGTATCAATCTTTCACCACATGAACAAACACAGCACTTCCACACAATCCCAGATTTTACTGTAGCTAATAAACACACCTGTCTGGCAGGATTGATAATATGTGTGTACGTGCATGTATGTATGTATGTGTGTGTGTGTGTGTATGACTAAAGGGTTCAGCATATCAAAAAACCAGCGCATTGGAAGAAATGAAAGCAACTGACAGAGAAAACTTCTGGGCTCGGCTGGAGGTGAGAGAGAAGTTTAATGCACCAATAACATTCATCTAATATAAATATAATGTTTATTACACAACAGTTATTGATGGGTAAAGGCAATATCACACTCAAGTCTGTGCTGTTGTGAGGAATATCAGCATGGCTGTGATATCTTCACTAATCTAACGTTTGTTTAAATATTATGTCTTTAATGACCGGTTGACGCTCATATACCAATATACCAAAGTCCCCGACTTTTGAATGAGTTCCATTCCGGGAGTACGTTTGTAAGTCAGATTCGCACGTATGTTTGACAAAGTGAGTCTTGTATACCTTTGATACAAATATACAATGTAAAGCATAATAAAATACAAAGGTTTGGTGTTTTGCTTCCTCATTATACTGTCATGAGACTGCACCTTTAAATCGCGTGGGGAATCCTGGTGATGTAGCGTGGTCAGCTGACCTCATTTAAAGAGAGCCCAGGAAGACTATGGGGGGAGGACAACGTTACATGGTCTCTGTTTTGGACTGTAAACTCTATTTCATTAAACATTTTCATCGTGCACCCATCGTGCACCCAGACTGATTCATTGAAACCGGTGAGGCCGACGACTCATTTCTCCTGATCCCCTGCCCCCCCACACACACACACACTCACATACAACATAAAATTTTGACATTTATACATTCACTTACACCGTGAAAACTTTGTATGTAATTGTAAATATTGGTATCTGGTCCACTGCAATGTTTATTTTTGTATAACACACATGAGCGACAATTAGTTTGCATCTATAAATGTTTGTAGATCCGCGGTTCGTTCATATTTCTGGAAATTCATAACTCAAATGTTCGTAAGTCAGGGACTTCCTGTACCTTAAATGTAGAAGAGCAGTTACACATGGAATGAGTACAGAAGAGGTTATGACTGTGTTTTACTCGTGTTTCTCTGCATCTCTTTATTAGAAAGAAGAACAAACTCGCCGTGAGGAGGAGCGAAAGAAAGCAGAGCAGGAACAACAGAGATTGGAGAGAGAGAGAGAAGAACAGGAGGAGAGAGAGACGGCCGAGAGAGAGCGACGGCAGAAAGAGAAAGCCAAACAGATCGATCAGCAGAGGTGACCAATCTCTGACCAACAAAACCTGTGTTTTATTGTTACTTAGTCACACTGAACTAAACAAAAGTGACAAAAATGAAATAAGTAAATGAGCTAAGCAGAACTAACCACACTAATCATTCAATCACATCAGGTATGCTGTAACACTAAAGTGATATACTGTATGTGAGAGTAAAAATACAATATTCCTGGTGTGTTTTTGAGTGGAAAGCCTTCTAAAATTGTGATGAACATAAAATAAATATGAATTAGAACTAGAGAGTGGTGCTTGACATGGCAAAACTCGCATAGTGAAGGATTCATTCCTCTTGTCTTTTACAGACTGTTCGAGAAGAGACAGGAAACCCAGCAGCAACATCAGCAACAGCAGGAACTGGTAAAGAAACCAATCTCAGAAAACCACTAAAGTGCTCAGTGTGTGATGTTAATAAGCGAGTTCTTAACATCTGAACATCTGAAATGGATTCATTCAGGTGGAGCGAGAACTTCAGGCTGCTGAGTGGAAGGGAATAAAAAGTTCCAGATCTGTTCAGGAGGCCAGTGTGAGTGAACATACCCAGTGTTCAGTGTGTGATGTAGTGTGGAATTAAATGTTACATATTACATTTGTGTGTGTGTGTGTGTGTGTGTGTGTGTGTGTGTGTGTGTGTGTGTGTAGGGTTCGAAGTACAGCAAAACCAGTGCTTTAGAGGAAATGAATGCAATCGACAGGGAAAGTTTCTGGGCTCAGTTGGAGGTAAGAGTCGTGTGTTTCAGTGCTGGCTTTAAACACACCTTGTTGAATGTCACTAATGACTCAGAAGGGTGTATTATCTACACCTCACTTCTACACCAGCAGTACAGGAACAGCTCTGTGCATTTTTTTTCTGCAACTCTTTTTACTCTGCAGTCTCTGAGTCATGCATAGTTAGCACAGGAGGGGTAACTACTGCTTCTTTTGCCCATTTATACCCCCACAGTGGCATTTTTTCTTAGACAGGAGTTGCCTTTGGATATTCTGTCAACAGATTTAGCTTCTCTTGCCTCTGTCCTGGTGTCAGAGTAGTTTCTGACTTTTCCATGGTATTGCTATGGCCACGTCTAGGGTTAAGTCTCTGACTATGTGCATGCATTCTGACAGCTGCATATCCCTGATGCCCACAAAAAGCTAGTCCTTTATTAACTCATCATGCAGCATTATATAGCTACAATGATCTGCTTGTATAGTAGAGAAGTTCTGAAAGCCATCACTCATGACATGGTAGGTAGAGTTTTTTGCCTCCATAAGAGTGAGCCCACACAACATTTTCAGCCTTGTCACTCGGTGTCAGTGTGTGCTGCCTGCTGCTCCTGCCAAATTTACATCCACTATTGTTCTGTCCTGTTTGTCGTTTTTCCCCTATCAAATGCTCCAAACATTGCTGTTTTCTAATTTTACCATCCTTATTTCTATGTTTTTCTGTTTTTCGTAATCCACAACATGAATCCTGCATGCATACAAGTGCAGTTGTCTTGAATTCATGAATAGTTTATTTTTCTTTCATTCCTTGTTCATCTTACAACACGTATAGTCTAAAAAACCAAAACTAGGTCATTTGACTCTCATGCTGTATGTTTCACCTGGTGATCATAACAGTTATTCTGTTGCAACAATGTTTTCTGCAAGTGTACAGAAAGTAGAGCACAGAACTGGCATCCTCACCTGGAGAACCATGTGTTAGTTCAGTGAAGAAGGACATCAGTTCTAAATAGAGTGGAAGCCTTCATGCTCACCGGAGTGCCCTTTCCTAGCAAGATGATGTGACATTAAGTGAACACTGGCATGTTGCCTCCATTCAGTGGCCTGCTCAAGCAGGCAAAATTCAACAGCTCATCTTACTGTAGGGTCCACAGGATAACAGCTGAGGTACAGTACTTAAATCAAATAATGGTTTGTTTTATGTGACCATAAAAAAACATGGCTGATTAAGAACTGCCATAAGCAAAAGGACAAAACAACATCCCATAATACTCTATCACAGGTAGAAAGGATCTCCCTGTTAGTGTAAGAATTTTGCTGGCATAAGCAATAGCATTTGTTGATTGTTTGTCATGATTAATTTGGAATAGCACAAATCCAGTAGTTGTATTTGGAGTTTTAAAAAGAAGAAACTCTCTGGTATAATGTATATAGTCAGTAATTTATATATGCAGTAGTTAGTGCATTAGAGAGGGAATTAAATCATCTGTCCTTAGTGTTTGTAGATACTTACTCACGTGTAAGAGCATGCAGTTTTTCTGACAAATTTTGCTCATTTAAATTTAAATCACCTGTCGTAAAAATGAAAGCATACAGTTCTCTTATACACAGCAAATTCCCCAGTGTTTAATTAACAACCAGCAGCATTTATATGAATCAAGTTGGACCAAAACAAAGGTCTGAAAGTTTTAAATCAGCACTGGGGATTTTACTGTGTATCTCTGGGGTTTCCAGATGTGGACCCGGACCTTACTGAACAGAGGGGAAACGAGACAGACACAGGACCAAAGCAGACCTAAGCAAATGTTTAAGTTCAATTCAATTTAATTGTCAGCTCAAGTAGTATTGGTTGTGTGCTCAATTAATTATATTTCTCTAGGGTTCACTTAGTCCAACTTTTTATCTACTACTATCTATTTTCTGTTTTTAAAAAGTTGGCCTAACAACACCCCAATGATTAAAACACAAACATTACTTAAAAAACTTTGTTCTTTCAAAATTAGTCGAAGTTAAAAAGTGATTTACATAAAACAGGAAAATAAAGGTTCTATTTTGCTTAAAAGTCAATAAAATACCTGGAGAACATGCTGCATATCAGTCTCTTACTGGTTCTTATATATTACAATATTATATTATATAAATATATATATTTAAGAACTAGATCTTTAAGAACTAGCAAAGATTAACAATTTTTGTTTTTTTCCCCAATGTGTCAGACGCCAAAAAGAGCCTATCACAAGTTCCTTAAAATGTGAATCTGATGAGAGCATGCCTTTTCAAGTCCAGTAGTTTGGATTACTTCATACTGTAGGTGTACATCCAGTCCTTTTGGAATTCATTGTGCAGAACACAGACTTGTCCAAACACCACTCCTAAAACTGTTAACTTTAATTCAATTTTATTTGTATAGCACTTTTAACAATGGTCATTGTTCTCAAAGCAGGTTTACACAAACAAAAGAAAATTATGGAAGTTTGTATGAAATGTGAAAAATGTATCCTTATCTTGGCAATATTTCTGAGGTGAAAGAATGCTATCCTGGTAATATTATCTACATGAGCTTCAAATGAAAGGCTGGAATCTATAATCACACCGAGGTCTTTTACTGTTGCACTTGATAGAACAGAAAGGCCATCTAAAGTTACAGTGTGATCTAAAGGCTTACTTCTATCTGCATGTTGTCCTAGTACCAGAAATTCTGTTTTGTCAGGATTAAGCAGAAGGAAGTTAATTAACATCCAGTCTCTTATGTCTGTCACATGTTGCTCAACTTTATTAAGCTGTTTTTTCTCATTTGGTTTTGCTAAGACATATAACTGTGTGTCATCAGCATAAGAATGGAGTCTAAGACCATGCTTACAAATTATACCATGCTTACAAAAAAAAGCAGTGGACTTAAACTGGAACCCTGTGGAGGCACCACTACATTTTCAAATCTGTGAAGGAGAATACTATGATCAAGGGTGTCAAAATCTGCACTGAGGTTGAGTAACACAAGTATAGTGTTACTCAACCTCAGAGGCCAATAGGAGGTCATTTACTACTTTAACAATTGCTGTCTCTGTGCATACAGTTGTGATACAGTTTGTGTATGCTATTTCTATGTAGAAATGAACATAGCTGCTGCGCTACTATCTTTTCCAGAATCTTAAAGATAAAGGGGAGATTTGATATTGGCCTGTTTTAATAACTTTAAAAGATTTACATAACATACCCACTGCTGAGTGAAGAGTTAATTATTGTCAACAGGGGTTCTGCCGGTCCTATCTGCTTGAGAAATTGTGTCAGTTACGGATCTAATTCACAGGTTGATGATTTTGCAGAAGAGATAAGTGAAATTAGTTGATTCTCTTCAAGGAGAGTAAAGTATTCTAGGCTCTGATCTGATATGGTTAGTTTCAATTAAATTGTCGGATTTTAAAACCTGAATTTTTTGCCTAATGTTTACAGTTTAATTGAAAATAATTAATTAATTAATTAAATTACTAAAACAGACTTTCTGGGTTTTTGACTTTCAAAATTTTTGTTTAGCTCAGGGAACAGACACAGTCTTAATATAGTGAACCCTGAGTGACAACTCTGTGCAGCTAGCAGATGGTTGGATTAGCCTGTTTGTCTCCTCCTTTACCTGGGCTCTGGGTAGTCACCGATTTACCTGACCTGAGACTATGAGCTATTCTACAGGAAATAAGAGCAGCACCTTACTGAGTATTACAGAGTATTACAGTATTTTATGTTATGTCGTGTTTGTCGCACTGTCACTCTGTTGCTCTTGTTTGCACATTTGCACGTGCACTTTATGTTGTCTGTAAAAAAAATAAAAAAAAACCCGTAGATAGTCTTCCTTAGCTAGTTAGTTTTTGTTAATTTATGTTGTTAATTTATGTTGTCAGGTCAATCTGTCTTGTCTCCGCTAGCCAGC
>JAOVVB010233945.1:0-10041 GCA_028570985.1 Heterobranchus longifilis | reverse complement strand
CAATAATATATATTATTCTGAAATGTGCCATTCTGCATAATGAGTACTTTTACTTTTGGTACTTTAAGTACAATTTGATGCAAATACTTTTGTACTTTAAGATTTTGAATGCATGACTTTTACTTGTAGTGAAGTATTTTCACAGTGTGATATTAGTACTTTTACTGAAGTTAAAGATCTGAGTACTTCTTCCACCACTGTACTATAGTCTGAGTAACACAGCTCCAAAAATACAATCATGTATACCCTCTAGTGTTCAGCAAAATAATGACAGGTTGTTTAGTCAAAACATAGGCCTCATGGTTATCTTACAAACATGACAAAACAACATCACAAAAAAATCATATAAGAGTGCGAGTGGGGGGGGGGGGGGGTACGTAGCTGGAGGTTGAACATCAGAAGGGGTACAGGACTATAAAATGAAATTCCCTGCCTGTGTATATTCCTGCCGTCTCACCTGGAAGTCTGTCTGATAGGTACGTTGTCGAGGTCGGTGAGAGTCAGGAAGTCTGAGTTGAAGTAGTGCAGCTGGAGGATACAAGCCAATAGGAACACAGCAGGAAGCAGGATGCGCGCAAACAGCTCCACAGTGTCGTACCGCTCCAAACCCAGGTCACGAAGACTGTAAAGTCACACGGGTGTAATGAGCAGTCTGCTGTCTGACAGAATTCATCCTCAAATACAATTATTATTTTAATTTCGAATCCCAAACTTGCACGCACGCAGAAACTCACCCTTCCTCCGACATGCCCATGATCTGTCTGAAAAGCCCCGACACGCTTCTGAACTGGTACATGTAGATGGCGATCAACACCACCATGGAGTAACCCACCACCACCGCCCAGAACGTCTTCAGGACCCGACGCCACACGTCGTAACGGATCTGAGGGGAGAGGAAACACACAGAGTCATACAGGACCTTTTAGGGCTGGGTACCAGAGGGTGACACAGGAGTGGATTTTCACTCCCTGGAAGAATGACTGCCATTCCCTCCCGTTCCTGTGTTATGTTAAAAAAATCTGTTGCATGGGTATTGAAAAGACAAGTGGAACCACGGCCTTTGATTCCCGCTCCCGCCCTGTCCCATCCTGGTCCTATGATAAACAGAGAAATTGACTCCCATCCCACGGGAATCCCGCAAAAATGTCAGCCTCTACTGGGTAGCAAACGTCCATATGTTTTGGCACCGACCGAATTGCCTACATAGTATGGAATATCGTAAAATGCCTCGTCATTCAATACCAAATTTCAATATCTAAGGAGTAAACTCCTCATCAGCAGTGAGCCAATAAGCATGCACTGTACAAAGATGCTGATTGGCTGTCTAAAGCCAAGTTTCCACCAAGCAGTTCAGTTTGTTACACACTAGAGTGGTTATTTTTGTGGAAGTTGTGGATGGTACCAACAGATCCTCTCCATTCTGTCCTGTTTTTTCGTCACTCCTCTGTTGAGGGACCTAATACACTGATCCTGTACTAAAAGGAAGAGCTAGAAACACTGCAGTCCGTTGATTGGTAACCCTGCCTACATTTTAATTTATATTCAAGAGTACTGTCTGCTGTGGAAACACAAACAGATCCAGGGTTTAGGTACCTGTAGGTATGGTTTCTATGGGTTACCAAAGGTACTAAACCAAAAGTGGTGGAAACGCGGCTTAACGTTGCGTAATGCTGTAGAGGCATGCAGGAAAAACACGAGATGGAGCTTGTGTGTGTGTGTGCGTGTGTGTGTGTGTGTGTGTGTGTGTGTGTTGTTGTTGTATTTTGAGAGGCTTGACTACAGTGTAAAGGTGTAAAGGAGCTGAGAAATAAAAATAACCGTGATGTATAAAATGGATTTTATAAAATTGGTATTGAAAATTAGTATCATTCAGGAACTGGTATCAGTCAAGGTATCGTTAGCAGTATCAGAATTTATTTTAACAGTACTCATCTTTTTTTTCCCTCTTTTTTACATTTTTGCTCTTGGTTCTATATTTGGCATATTTTATGATTCCATTTTTGTTGTTCTTGGACAGCATGTTGTTGTTTTTGCTGTATGCTTTATGTTGCTTAAAAATTAAAATAAAAAGCATTTGTTCACAAAAAAACCAAAAAGAGTTTGACCTCCAGTAATGAGACAAAACAGTCCCGAATGTTCTGCATCTTCCAAACAAGTTACATCTAAACATCAGTAATAAGTGTTGCCTATATTCCTTCCATCACACACACTCCGGTGTGTAAAACACCCGGGTGTTGCTGATGTTGTCCGAACAGACAAATGGTGTTGTCTTGTCTTGCGTCGCCTCCACAGCCATTAGGCCTTCCTGTAAGTGCCTACCGTGTTTCTAAAAGGTCAGCAGAAACACAAGATGGGGGAGAAAAAACAGGAAAACAGCAGCAAAAAAAATTACCATGTTTGTGAGTCATTAATCGATACTTCTAAGTGTAAAATAGTATCGACGAGCAGCACAGTTTGTGTGTGCGTTCCCTGAGTTTATATAAGGCCAGAGCGTTTTTATGCACATGATAATTGAGGAGTCAACACATTACAGTGTAAGATGACCCTGAAACTATAGTGGCTTTGTGTGTTACGCTACAACGTCTCAACTATAAAAGCAGGATTCCTCTCCACTTATTGAGCTCAATCTCAATATCAAATTTCCACTCGTCATCGACTCAGAGTATAAATGTTTTACATCAGTCTTTTCCCAAAGTTAGGGTAAGGACCCAAAATGTTTTTGTTGGGTCTCCAATTGGTAAAATGCAGAACAATGCTATGACATGTGAATTAATTTTCCTAATTAAAATAGAGAAAGAACATTTTTCTGTTCAGCTCAGATGCTGTGTGCATTTGTCCTATATGTCCTCATTTTTCATAAGTTTGTTATGAGGTGGTGATGAACTTAACATTACACTCAGCAAATTCAACTATTGCTGTGCACTTTTATAATTAAATAAATACATTTCATATACATTTGAAATTCATGGTTTGTGGTGTTCTTTATCAGTACATTTAAATGTAAATGTCGCAGCAATTCATGATGTATTTTTGTAAGTTTGAGTCCCGAGGAGACACCAATTTTCTCTTTTGGGTCTCGAGCTGAGAAAGTTTGGGAACCTCTGTTTTATATAACAGTCCATTTTTACACCGAGGTGTGATTACTATACAAGAGGCAGCGTGGTCTACAGCTTCACTGGAGAAGCCGGATCACTAAAGTGACTGAAGTTAACAGATGAAATGTCAGCTGTGTATCACTGACGTCACTGACCTGGTAGAGGACAACACAGAAGAGGAAGAGGACAATGTAGAGGATCTTGTAGACGACCACCTACAAAAATGAAACATGGTCAAGATGAGGTCATTTTAAATCGAATATGATGGGCCGTTCACTTTTATTTGTGTGACATGCAGGAAATCTACATGGACTTCTGGACCCAAAAAGTCCTGAGACTGCATGCAGATATTTTGCTTTTGTTTGTAAATTCACTTATTTTTGTCATTAACAGTTTATTAGTGGCTCCCAGGTCTGATACTTCTTCGATGCTACGTATTTAAAATAATTATTGTAATGTATAATTAATTATACATTTGCTATTAAAAAAAAAACAGATCTACAATCAGATTCCCAACCCAAGGTAACACAGATTTCTATTAATATGATTAATATATTAATGATTAATATGTGTTTGTATGTGTTTAGTGATTTTTTTCTGTACCAGCACTGTGTGCAGGTTGTAATAAAAAGAGAAAAAAAATACTATTTTGTGTGCTGAGGACTTTTTTTCTTTTTGCCGTGGTATTGAAAGAGGTATCATTTTTTTAATACTAGTTTTGTATCGAAGTTTAAAATTCTGTTATTGTGACAACTTTAGCTCCCACATACATATACTGCGCATATACAGTACATTCTTTGCATTAATGATTTTTTTTAATTGCTAAGCTACACAAGATTACAGAGTGTAGTTTTTTTCCTGGTAGGTGTTTGACATTTGGGCAAATGCAGAAAGTAGAAAGTGGGTTGCATTACAGGAACTTTAAATTATCACTGTGGGGAAATCTGCCAACCACAGCAGAGGATAAAAATAGAGACAATAATGAGGAAAGATGATCAAAACAAATATGCGTATAATGCCATTCCTCTTACAGTGACATGTACTGTAGTTTCCTGACTTCTTATCAAGCCCTCGGAGCGCAGAGGTTAAGAGTTTGGAAAAGTTTGATTGTTTTTAAGTCTGTCGATAGTTACCTTTCCAGAGAAGCTGACCACAAAGAACATGGAGCAGCAGAAGAGGATCCAATATTTCACCAGCATCCCTTTCACTCCTGAGATCAGCATCGCTGCCAGAGGTGACGGTGGACTTTCCTCCGCTGGTACGGAGGAGGAGAAGAATATAGGATGAGAATTAGAGAAGGGAGACTTTTTTAACTTTTCATCAAACTGTCAGTCACATAAGCCTGGCTACATGTCAGGGTGTTTTTCCATGAATACACGTCTCACATTACTCCAAATTAAATGTTATTCTCCAACACAGTAGCTGTGATCTTTATAAAAGCAATTCGAAGAGGAATTACGTGGCACGACTTTGACGTCATCTAGAGATTCTGCCTTTAAGCTCTGCTCCTCCTGTCTCTCCTTCAGCTGCTGACGAAACATCAACCAGAAGCTGAAGCTGTAGAAGACCTGCAGCACACACAGTGTACCATCAGTACAAAACATGTACACACACTGTTTCACAATCTGCTATTGTAATCATGGTTAGGTTCCAATTCATATTTGTGTAACAACTATAAAAACTACCAAAAGAATAAGTTGCAAAAAATAACCAGTCAATGCAAAGTACTCCAGCTCTGATCTGTGGGTGCGGCTGAAAAAAATATTGTTTGATTATAGGAAGTAAGGCTGAAACTCAATTAATTGATCTGTTAAGTGTCCAATTGGAAGCTGTGTTAAGAGCTGGTCAATTTCTGTAAATGCTAAGAACACAAACTGTCCTGTCCCATCTGTTTTAAAGACCGTGAATATCCGTATTTATGGGATCCTACGTGAACACATGCACTATTATCTAACAGTTTGAACAATCCTGCTTTATTCCACATCAGATATTTCTGTTTTCTCTGTGTTCACTAGTCCAGCATGTGTGGTGTTTCCATGCACCAATCTGAATTTAACAAAATCCAAATCAGAATCTGATGACAGTAACTGGGATTTATGCTCGTGTTGCCGGGAAGATGCAACTGTTAAACAATTATTAATTTATAAGTAATAAATCTAAAACATTGTTGCTTATTTCATGTGATAGGCCTAGACTCATACTTTCTTTATGTGCTTTAACATGAACAACTACACAGAATACACAGAAAATATGCACAATCAAACCTGTGTACAGTAAATTTAGTCTGATTAGCAGTTGTGGAAGAACTCAGATATTCTACCTCAGTAAAAGTAGCAATACCACAGTGTAAAAATACTCTGTTACAAGTAAAACTCCTACATTGAAGTCAAAGTACACATTAGCATCAACACTATTATAACTATCACTGCATTAGTAATGTTGCAGCTGGTAAAGTTGGGGCTAATTTCAGCTGCTGTACATGTATCATAATCCATAATAACACATCATGACTTATCAGTTGATTTATATTTTGTATTAATAATCTGAATCTGCAAAGTAACTAGGAACTAATGTTGTCAAATAGGCCTCGCCGACATGTAGTGGAGTAAAAAGCAGCCTATTGATTGACAAACTGTAGTCGAGTAAAGTACACGTGGCCTACCTCAAATTTTAAGTACAGTAGCCTACTTGTGTATGCACTTGGTATTATCCCACCACTGCCTTTTCTACTCATGCTTTCTATCGCTTATTCGCTGACCTCTTTACGTTTTTAATCAACAAAAAGTCTCCTCCTCACCTTTGCTCCCAGGTGGACACAGGGCGCAGGGTGGTAGCTGTTGAGGTCGAAGTCCATGATGACTGCCGGGGGGAGCCCCGGGTACAGCTCTGCCCGGCTGAGGCGCAGGCCGCTCAGGAAGCCCAGCAGCAGCAGCACGGTGCCGTACACCGCCAGGAACGGAGCGGACATCATGGCGTAGCGGCGCCGGTCTCTCATCATCCAAATGATACAGGACCACACCAGCAGGGCGAAAGTCAGCCAGTTGTTGTAGGTGATACTCCATACCTAAAAATATACGTTTCTGATCTTGTGACTTGCAGCTAAACAGCTCATTGTTATAACAGTGCAAAACAAACATTAACAACATTCTTCCTGCTAAACATACTATTTTAACAGTAGGTCGATGTCTGCAGTGTCTCCCACCTAATTTATTGTATTTTTGTTTAACAGTGACAGCTGGTTTGCTAAAAATAACAATTAAATTATTTTAATTCCACTCAATTAGCTAGCGTTAATCATGCTAATGCTACCATAGTGTGCTTTGTAATTAGCATTAGCCTGCTGACCGTGAGTTAGCTTTGCTAGCTTAGCTTAGCTAACCTTCACTCACCCAAAAGTTACTAATTAAAAAAAAAAATCACTAACTACTATGATAAAAACCGGTTAAGTCATTTATAGTCTGGCTGGGTATGTGGCATAAAGCCTTATATTTATACTTCCGCTGGGAGGAGACCCCCATAACTATTGAATATCTTTGCCCTCCTTCCTTCTTGTGATTGGTTTAAAGAAATATAAATAGGCCAGGGAGTTTTTCCACTATACCAGAGTGAAAGACATTCAATCCAGACCTACACCCCAGCGTAGACACATTGCTGTGGAGATAGGTCTGACTATGCCAGACTGAGTGATTTATCAATCAAAAATACCAAACATTCAATGGTTCCAGCTCCTTAAGTGCTGTTTTTATTTAATACATATTTTAATAATCTTATAAAATGTAATAGGCCTATCTTTTGGGTTTTGGAAAACAAACAATTTGAAGACATCACCTGTGGCTCTGAATTGAAAAATAATTGACAGATTGATCAATAATGAAAGATAGTGGTAATAGATTTTTTTCATTTTGATTAAACATTTTTATAGTTACTTATCTGTGCCAGCCTCTTTGGTCAGTCCTTAGCATATTTATTATTTTTCAAGAATTTCCTTAGGGATTAATACAGTCAATTGTGTCGTATCTTACATGAACCCTCCTTATCTTATTTTATCTTATCTACAGTACTGAGCTGACCTATGCTAAATCTAGGCTACACCAGAACAAGTTTTCATTTTCAGATATTTCCTCTCTCCTCCATGATGGCACTAGCCATGGTTGCTAAAAAGACTTACAGTTCAAGAACGCTCGCAACACTGTTAGCTCCCAGTATTTAATAAATCGTTAAAAAGTGCAACGTTTCGAGCACTACATGGCTCTTCATCAGGCAGGCATAATGAGGAAACACAAAACAGGTGTTCCTGATAAAGGCTAGGTGTGGGAATGACGTAGACATAACTATAATTTATCAGGAAAATGCACTGAACATGCTGAAACAACAAATGTAAACTGTTATGCAATACGAAGGTATCTAAAATTAAAATTTAGCTGGCTTAGTTACATACAGTATGAGGGGTACTGCGATAGTCATCAATACGAGTTATCCCCCCCCACCCCTCCACCCACCCGTCCAGGAAAAAACAACAATAGTAGACTGTGATGCTGAAATACATAAAGCTGTGGAAACAATGAATCAAAACAAAGGGGATAATAGTATCAGAAAGACAAAAAAAATAGTAAGAGAGAATAATAATGTCAAAAGGTGATCTCGATAATCATGTCAAAAAAGACAAGAAGACAAAGTAAAACATATTAAAGGTGACATATATCATGTTATCACCCGGGTTAGGCCTAAAGTGGGTGATAAGTGTTTCTTCCTCATTATGCCTGCCTGAGGAAGAGCCATGTAGTGCTCCAAACGTTGCACTTTTTAAAGATTTATTAAATACTGGGAGCTAACAGTGTTGTCTGACAGTGTTGTCTCAGTGGAGTCTTCTTGAGCTGGTACCTTTGAAATTCTTTCGACTCAGCACCTGATCGGATGTGCGTGTGCACTTTTTGATTCATGCTAAAAAGACTTGCCATAAAAACTGAAATCAATGTTAGTATAGTTTACCATCATGATGATAAGGGCGCTGACATAGCTGTGTTTTTGCAACAGCCGTCCAACGACGACCAGGCCACTCGGGCCTGAGGGGGGAGGCGAAGTCTCTGTTAGAGTCTTCACATCCTCTTCACACTTTCCTCCCATTTCTCCTTCGCCTACCGTCTCTAGCACAAGGGAGGGAGAAGTTAAGGGTGAAATGAAAGAGTTTAGTCAACAGACTAATGTATTTCTGAGGTTTTAGGACAACCACACATGATGTGGTGTGATGATTACCATGTGACGGGGAGTCTTTGCCTTCATACTGTGGTGGAGGGTAACAGTTTGTGTACCCTGCCCCTCCTAACAGAGAGCCCAGGTCATTTCTATGGACGTTTTCCCAGGAACTCCCCGCCATTAAAATCATTGGCTGAGGAAAGAGAGTGCATCATACTGTAACTTTAGACCAGTATTCACATGGCTCGCATTATTCTTTAAAAAAATTAATAATAAAAAGACTTAGCCTACCTCGTCAGGTAGATAGGTTTCATCATCTGTGCTGCTCAAAAGCTGAAAATACAGAGAATCTTAGGTTGGTTATGGAATATTGTAGGTATGTTTTGAAATGTTGACTTGTGTAGGGTAGAGGTGAAATATCAGTAAAACTACAAGGTCTGTAAGGGCTGGGACGATATGCTTTTCAATTCAATTCAATACTATTACAAAACTTGGGTGAATCCATTTTTTCCCACCAATAATGTCTGTACATGTGTATAGCTGATAATACTATCCAGAATACCTAACACTGAGCACAACACTAGAATACATATTGTATACTGACATAATACTATATTCCTGTGACCCAACAATACAATGAAGGTGCAACATTTCCATGTTTAGCTTACCTCCTGCTTATCTCCTGTGATGTAGATGACCCTGGAGAAGCTCGGAGGAAGCTCTGGACTTTCTTCTGGACCCTCACACTCCTCCTCATCAACAGTATCCTGAGAAACACAACTGCCATTAAAAGGCTGTCACGTAAGTTTATACTGTCTCAACACTGTGTGAAGTTTATGCACCTGCATGTTTAGCACTGCAGGAGATGAAGTCATTAGATTAGAAGTCATTCTAGTAAAATTCCCAGTGACAGTGGTAGTATAGCAGTGGCAGTAGTACAGGGTTGGAAATGAACTTTTTTTGAACACCTGCCACTGTGGCTGGTGGATACCAAAATCTATGAGCCACTCAATAGATTACCTGGTGAGTGAAGCAAATCTAGCAGCCACTTGCATATTTTACCAGCATTTGGCTGCCCTGCAGTAGTAGTAGTATTTAGTATTGTCAACTTTGTAGCATTTGCTAGAAGACTGGAAATTAGCCTCCACCCCCCTGGAAGAAGAGTTGTTTTTTTTGTTAAAAAAGGGGGGAAAAAGTCAATTTAAATATGTGGGATCTGCTAAATGGTGCTGGAGTTCTTGAATTTATTTTGAACCCCCTAGACACTAAAGGGAAAAATATTTGGATGATGGCAGTGGAAGTTGGAGGAGAGGTTGCAATATCATTGTACAGTACTGCATGGTGTCAGTAGGAGTTTTAGCTGCAGTACAAGGTTATGATAGTTTTGAATTTTCAATTAGTTTTTATTTTATTTTAGCTTTGACTTTTCAATTTCATTTTAGTTTAGGTTTAGTTTAGGTATAATGTCCCAGAAGTATGTAGCTACATATACATACACAATAATGGTTGGAGAACGGTGTAGGAATGGCCATAATATTTAATGTTTACTCCTTGTACTACTTCAGTGGAAGATGTGAAGCAATTGTGGCACAGCACCATCTCCTGGAATCTCAATTCAGTTACATTTTTGTGGTTCAATGTCACAAGAGTTGATGGAAATTCATGCTGTCTCCTTTTTTCTTCCCGACCGCAATCAGACTCATAAACAAGACCCATGTCCCTCACTGACATGGTTTCTCATTCCACTCAAGAT
>JAOVVB010233944.1:0-10041 GCA_028570985.1 Heterobranchus longifilis | reverse complement strand
CAAGAGCGCGCTTTGAAAAGGTGAAGAGGATTTGACATTATACCAGAGAGAGAGGGGGGGGGGGGGGGTGTTATTTTCACTCAAAACTCTAAATAAATAGACAGAAGCAGAGCTGTATCACAATATATCAGCAGTATATCCATATCCTGATATAAGACCAGATATCTTCTTAGATTCCAGATATCGTTCCTGGTTTTAGAGGTCGTTTTACAGTAAAGTCATGTAATTTTCTGTTCTGTTATTTGCCTTTACACACTGTTATTTGATATTTCAGCCCTAAAAACATGTAGATGAAATTGAGTATAACAGTCGAATGCAGCTGATTAATCGACTTTATTCTAATGTGAGAATGTTTTGTTTTAATCTAGTAGTTCTAGTAGTTTCCCACCATTATCGATTAATTGATTATTTGTTTGCTCTATAAAGTGTCAGAAAATAGTGAAAAATGTCCGTCCCAGTTTCTCAAAGTCCAAGGTGATATCTTTAAATCCAAAACCCAAAGATATTAACTTTAATATGATGTAAAACAGAGAAAAAAACACATATATTCAGTTTAATATGATGTAAAACAGAGAAAAGCAGAAATTCTCCATATTTGAGAGGCTGAAAACAGCATTTTCTGATATGTTTCCGGTTCATATACAATAACATAAAATAATTGTATAATAATAATATAAAAATATATATTTGGTTTGGTGCAAAATAATGGCAAAGGTGCTGATGTCAGTTTTTGATAATAATAATAATAATTCTCCATGATTAGCGTCAGCTGTGCACAGCAGAATACAGTGAATAAAAGAAGAGAAAAACTCTGCGTACCTTTTGATCTACATCTCTGTCCCGCACATTCATGCAAATCCTGTTTATTGTTTGCAGAAGTTGTTGGCAGCTTGTAAACACAAAGTGTCCACACTAATCTGATGTATCGCTGCAGCGCTGCTGCAAGAAACCTTTTTCTTATTACGGCACACAAAACAACCGAGGCAAACAAAAAGCAGGGCACAGAGACGGTCGCCTCTGCTTTTTCTTGTAATTCTCGCCGTGACAATGAAAATGCATTAGAATCTGCTCCGCGCGTCCGCCGCTCTTAAGATCATTTAAATGGAGGACAACTCAGTTTGGGATTTTTAGCCCGGTGAGTCCAAATAGTAGAAAGACTCAAAGTGTATATTCGATTTCTACCTGCCTCTTACAGTCTGCAGTAACCATGGAAACAGAGGGATTTAGAAGAAGAAAGGTGGGTGAACGGAAGGAGACGTGCAGACGGACGGACGGACGGATCAAATTACTGTAATATACAGAAGTCACGCGGTCTGTATTTAACGACACTGACGCTGCCCTACTTTTAAAGTTGTTTATCAGTAAAACTTTTAAAAAGATAAGTGATGTCACAGCTGCAGCAGGAACTTGGAAATGTCAACTACTGATTCACTTCTGTGTGCAGACAAACAGCTTAAAAGATTAAATAATAATAATAATAATAATAATAATAATAATAATAATAATAATAATAATAATAATACACACATTTGATGGCAGTTTGGACTTTAAAATACTAAATCTGTCAAAGAACTCAACTGTAGTTTCCACTCAGAAGAAGTTATTTGATGTCACATGTGAAGAAGCAGGTCCCAAGTGCTTAAAATACTGGACATGAAAATCAATATACTGTACAGTACTACTGTAGTATTTTTTATAAAATGCTCTCCTTCACTGTTTGATGTTATACGATAATAAATAATTAACTCTAATTCGTAGATAACCCACGAAATCTTGAGCCAGGAGGAGCAGCTGATGACAGGACTGCTGCTCGGGTTGCAAAGGGTTTCATGTTGTCTTTTAACAGTTTCACAATAAAAGCTTTTTAATAACACAATAACAGGGGACTTTTTTTGTTGTTGCCAGAACCACGACTAGAAATGTCCCGATATCTCTTTTAAAAATACCCATTTTTGTCACCAGAACCATAACGAGAAATGTCCCGAACTCTCGTTAAAAAATACCTGTTTTTGTCACCAGAACCACGACTAGAAATGTCCCGAACTCCAGTTAAAAATACCTGTTTTTGTCGCCCGAACCACGACTACAAATGTCCCAAACTCTTGTTAAAAAATACCTGTTTTTGTCACCAGAACCACAACAAGAAATGTCCCGAACTCCGGTTAAAAAGACCTGTTTTTGTCGCCAGAACCACGACTACAAATGTCCCAAACTCTCGTTAAAAATACCTGTTTTTGTCGCCAGAACCACGACTAGAAATGTCCCGAACTCCGGTTAAAAAGACCTGTTTTTGTCACCAGAACCACGACTAGAAATGTCCCGAACTCCATTTAAAAAGACCTGTTTTTGTCGCCAGAACCACAACAAGAAATGTCCCAAACTCTCGTTAAAAAATACCTGTTTTTGTCACCAGAACCACGACTAGAAATGTCCCAAACTCCAGATAAAAAGACCTGTTTTTGTCGCCAGAACCACAGCTCATTAAAAAAACCCTGGGCTGCAAATTGTTCACCTTTTTTTTTTATTTTAAGAGACTGAAACTGCATCAGATCTTGTAAAAGTCGCAGTGTTGATTCTGGGCTGGTGGATTGAAATCATTTCAGACATTTGTAAAAAAAAAAAAAAAGTCTTCTGGAATAAAACACCAAACAAACTCTATCTTTTCTTATTGTGACATTTAGTTTCTTTAGTGTCTGACGGTGCTTCATGTTCTCATCAGTAATCATTTGTAAGATGCTGCATCTTTATTTTCTAAATGAGGTTTGTGATTGGAAGCTCACCGCAGTTTATGGCTCCAACGATTGTTCCATCACATCCTGGTTACTGGTAAACACCACCGCCCTCATTTTAACTGCAGCACGATAACAAACACGTAAACGGAGGCGTTCTTTCATTCATTCATCAGGAAAGTTGACAGGGTGACTTATTTCAGATTATTAGGAATAAACATTCCTGATGAGGTACTTTAATCTGCGAGACTATTGATACCAAAGATACAAACAGGAGAAATAAAAGCACACCAAAGGCAGTTTTTAGATGATGATAAACAGATGAATGCAGAGCGTCGTCGCTGCTGCTGGATCCTTAAATGAAAACAAATGTTTGTTAATTTAACTAATACTCTGACACAACTGAGGAAACTTATTCTCATGAACGGCTTCATATGATATCTTACGAAAAAACGTACGTTTTTTCATGATATCTCCTGAAATATGACTGCTGTTCTATTTAACGTTGTGAAACGGTCGCAGTCGCACAATCGCTGTTTTTTTAAAACATGTGGTTAATGTTGTGAAAAAGAAATACTTCTTACGGTTCAGAAAAAAACAACAGGGTTCGGATTAAAATAAATACTTCGTGCGGAAGTTATTTTACACGTAAAATGACAACGCTGACTTTTAGTTTCAAACGGGACATGGACAGCGGTCTCCTGGTGAAAGTCCTGTGTTTGTTTGACCCATCCACCTTTAAACGGACTTTCGGTCTTTTTACTACGTCGCCTCGCTTCCTCGTTTCCTCCCGTCATATTTACTACGACCACTGGAGGTCGCCGTCTAACAACAAACGGCAATATGTGACGTAATAAGTCGGGCTTTCCTTGATTAAATACATTCTTAATTGACTAACACTCACATGGTTTTGCTGACTAATCGATTAATCGATTTAATCTACAGGTCTGTAAAATAAGGCCGCAACTAACGATTATTTTCATTCATTCGTATGCAAAAATATGCGGCCGGTCTGAAAAAGCCTTTAATCTGGAGATTAGTTTGACAGTTTGACTGAGGAAAACAAAAACTCAGAGAAAAACAGAGTAGAAATATGTTTCACAGGGAGCCCCGTCGATGCTGTAGCACGTCATTAACCCTGCGGCTTCCAGCTGAACTGTTTAAGCTGTTATTGATACAGATATTGATTGAATAGAAATATCCTCCTCTGACGTCAATTATCTTCCCTCAGTGATTCGTGGCATTTCCACCGCTCCCATGCAAACGTCCTTTAAATAATGAAAGGCCAACGATCAGGCCGTTTACACAGGACACGACCGTCGCTGTGAGTGTTCAAAGCTCAAGGTTAGCGAGTCATCTGTTACCGGGTAGATTATTGGAAGAGCAGCAGTCCATTTGGAATCAGTGTTTACTTTCCCACACGACCAGACAGCTGACGTATGCTGCAAAACATCTCGTCTGTTTAAATACACACGACGACACAACAGCTTTGTTAACAATAATTGGGATTAATTATTAGTGTGCTTGTAAAAACAAACATCCTGTTCAATGCAATTTCACTGTAAACATGCTGTTTTCAAACTGTAAGATAAAACATATGTATTACATGTTTTCTGAAGGTTTTATGCTTAAATATGCAAATGAGGCATTATCTTATTACAAGTTGGATTTAAGACTCTTTAAGACTTTTTTTTTTTAAATGCCACTCGGAATTAAATTTAAGACCAATTTTAGAACCAACATCAATTACTTCGGGTTTGGGACAATTTTTCCAAAATGTTTATTGTAACATAATTACATAATGTGGCAGAGCTGTGGGGAGAACAAAACTGGGAAATATCTGCTGTTTGTTGGCGAGATGTTTTTGTGATTTTGTGTTTCTCTGTGTGTAATTTCACTGCCTTGATTCACAGTGTGCAGAGTTTGAAAAACTTTTTGCATGAAAATAAACTGAGCATCATATGCATTGCCTTATACCAGTATATGCTATGAAATCATGGTTACATTTTCATTGAATCTGCATGTTTTTATAATATTTAGATATATAACAAATAGGTATTACCAATTATTTTGAGATTTTACAACACTACATTGGAAAATTCATAAAATCCTACTTCCTATGTCTTGGCATTTTTAAGACATTTTAATACCAATTAAGGCCTTATTTTTAGATAAATTAATTCATTTTAAGACTCTTTAAGGATCTGCGGGAACTCTGTATTAAATATGTGCTAATACATTTCCAGAACAGAAATGTGAACATTGGATGAAACCAGGTTCAAAATTCATTGTTTCATTTTGTTGACATGCAAAGGTTTTTACAGAGGAAACTTTTGGATATCTCTTTTATCACTCCATAAATCATAACTCTTTTTTTTTTTAATTTAAGAACTCTTAAATTGCATTTTATCTCAACTGCTTTACTATTTTAACTTGGTTTTATTGTTTTTCTTATTTTAACTTTGCACTTTCTCTACACTTTAACTTGCACTCCACACATCTCAGGTACGCAGGCTCAGGGACTGTTTTTGTGTTGTATATATGTTTTTTGTTTTTTTTATATAGTGTTATTTATTTATGATGTTTATTTATGACCCCTGAGAAATGCACCCTCATTCTGCGTTGCAAAGATCTATGGTACAATGACAATAAACTTGATTTGATTTTGATTGATTTGAAAATACTGTCAACAGCCATAAAAAAAAAAAATCAATTTTCTCCATGTTTTAAAATGTAGTATAAATCAGGCTGTGAATGATATAAAAACCTCCAGAATACAGATAGGAGTGAAAGTGGAGAGTTTGTTGTATGTAAGTGCTGCTGAAGTACAAATTTCTGGATCAGAGTTTGATAAAAAAACATTTAAAGATATGGATTTTAAAATTCAGACATTTTGAAGACACTACAGGTGAATAGGGCAAAAAAAAGAAGAACTAATAGATATCACCATGAAACTTCCCCAGTTGATTACTTACATTAAGACAATTATTTTTTGTATTGCAAGTTTTCTGAAATGTTATGTTTAAATATGCAAATAAGGCATTATCTGATGGTAACTTTTGGTGAATTATAGGAGAAATCTGCAGACACAAACAGATAAAATGTAGTAAAATAAATGTTTTTCTTTACACTGAAAGAAGACATGTTATGGAAGGTAAAAAGCCCCAAATCTCAAGACAAGTGCATAAAAAAACTGTTTTTGCCTGTCGTGTCTCTCGTTAAGTCCTCTGGGAGATAATGATCGTCCACTCAGTTAGACATCCGTCATGTTTCTGTTCTCTAACAAGCCTCCGACACCTGCGACCACCACAATGACTGAAGGTCATTTGTTGGTGAAAGAGATGAAAACATCAGAGAAGGTCAGTGGTTTGGGTTTTGGATAATGCGAGGGCTTGAATCCTCAATGGGACTCAAGTATTTCATCATAATGCAGAGAGTTTCCAAAGAGTCTTCTATTCTGTATCCTCTTTTTAAGTGCAATAATAAAAATACAAGGGCTTCGGCTTTTAACACGACACGTCTGCTCTAAATTCAGCACCATATATTGGCCTGTAACAACTTCAATTCTAATGGATAATGTGCTAACTAAAACGGTACGCAGCAGTACACTGAATGTAGTGTCTCACTGGGTCGACTTATGTAGCACAAATCTGCTCTTGAGTCAGAAACTGACAGACAATTGACCTGGAAAACAGAATATATCGGCTCTCTACTTCAACCTACTTCTACAGCGTTCTCACACATTTCCATAGACAACATTTCAAAACCTTCCCAAGATTTTTTCGAGGATTCATAAGATAATTGTCATGTCCATAATTCACAACATATAATATACTTATATAATATACTATATATGTATAGTAATACTGTACTCAAAATGTTAATTATAGTATGAACATTAGACGGCAACCTTTTTCAATTTCTAATAGTCGGTTATGTTCATATTCACTTATATAAAAGTCACCAGAAACAAAATGTCACCATGTCAACCCCCCGAGAAAAGAATAAACGCCACAAAAGTGCCATCTAGACTGCAATTAAACAGAGGAAATATGATGAAGTGACCTCTAGAGTGCCCTTAAAATAAGAAAATGTGGTGAAGCGCCCTCTAGAGTGCCCTTAAAATGAGACATTGTGAGGAAGTGCCCTTAAAATGAGAAAATGTGATTAAGTGCCCTGTAGAGTGCCCTTAAACAGAGAAAATGTGATTAAGTGCCCTCTAGAGTGCCCTTAAAATAAGAAAATGTGATTAAATGCCTCTCTAGAGTGCCCTTAAATGGAGCATGTGATGAAGTGCCCTTAAAATGAGAAAATGTGATCAAGTGACCTTCTAGAGTGCCCTTAGGATTACAAAATGTGATTAAGTACCCTCCAGAGTGTCCTTAAATGGAAAAAATGTGATGATGTGCCCTTCTGGAGTGCCCTTAAAATGATAAAATGTGATGAAGTGCCCTCCAGAGTGTTCTTAAAATGATAAAATGTGGTGAAGTGCCCTCTAGAGTGCCCTTAAAATGAGACATTGTGATGAAGTGCCTCTCTAGAGTGCCCTTAAATGGAGCATGTGATGAAGTGCCCTTAAAATAAGAAAATGTGATTAAGTGCCCTCTAGAGTGCCCTTAAAATAAGAAAATGTGATTAAGTGCCTCTCTAGAGTGCCCTTAAATGGAGCATGTGATGAAGTGCCCTTAAAATGAGAAAATGTGATGAAGTGACCTTCCAGAGAGCCCTTAGGATTACAAAATGTGATGAAATACCCTCCAGAGTGTCCTTAAACTGAGAAAATGTGATGAAGTGCCCTTCTAGTGTGCCCTTAAAATAAGGAAATGTGATGAAGTGCCCTTCTAGTGTGCCCTTAAAATGATAAAATGTGGTGAAGCGCCCTCTAGAGTGCCCTTAAAATGAGACATTGTGATGAAGTGCCCTTCTAGAGTGCCCTTAAAATTGAAAAAAAAACATGATGCAGTGCTCTACACGCTAGAAAAACTTTCTGCACGCTGGGGGCCTTCTTATTTTTTTCGCCCCTCAGACAGAGTCCGCCACTTGTCCCTTCTAACCAAAAAAGATGTCAGCTTTTAGCAGAAGTCATATCGGAAGCACTTTCCTGAATTGGCCCCCTGACTACAGATTACAACGTTATTATGCGTCGGACGGCAGGCGACAGATAGTTGTGGCGCTCTATCATCTTGAATGATCCCGATGAACCATCATTCATCACCTCGGTGGCTAACAAAATGCGATGCTAAATGAGAAAAGGAAAGCATTATCAACTGCAGACAACATCGCCGGTGCTTCCGTTTGATGAATATTTGGCTTTTTAGGGGGGAAAACAATCATTCTTCAGATGCCTGCTGAGGCAGAGGGGAGAAATGGAGCAACTTCTGTACGGCATTCACAAAGGCCCCAACTTAATGGAAGTTTGAATTACCATTTAAATAGGATTTCTTTTGAGGGGGAAGGGGAGGCGTCATAGGGAAAGATAAATTACATTGTAAACAATGTCAAAACAGTTTAATGACACGTATGAAATGAAAGTACACACCCCGCGCTTTCTTAGCTACTTAGCGATATAAAGAGCGGATTGAATAAATAACGAGGCAGCCCGCGGAAAAAAGGCGACTTGTTTGGTCTCTAGCCGGGCCTGCACTTTTAATTGACTCGAATAAAAAACTCAATTACAGCATTGTGGCCACCGGAGGGAGAGAGAGTGAGAGGAGGATGAGAGGGAAGGAAAGAGGAGTGAATGAAGCATGAATGGAACGAAGAAGGAGTTATTGGGTCAGAATGGCACCTCGGGGGGGAATCAGGACAGCAGACACGCTTTTATACAGGCCGGACTGTCTGTGGGAATTACACCTCGCTGAGAGGTGGAAGAAAAGACACGGAGAAAAGAAAGGGGAAGAAGTGCTTTGTCAGTATCGTCCGAGGCTTTTTTTTTTTATTTTTTTAATGCATTTATTGTCATCTTTCCCGCGTTATTCCTCCGAGGCCGACGGAGACGCTGATTGAAAGTGAGGGGCGTTGAATCAAGTGAAATCAGTAAGCCGCCGCGCTCAGCTGAGGAGCTGATTTAGCTTCCACACGAGTCGATAGGCTTCGTACTCGGAGAGCATTAAAGTGAAGAACATGAATAGATAAGAAGGCAACAGAACAAATGGGGAGCGTGATGCAAGGAGAAAGAAACGGAGGAAGATTCTCTGTAAAAAAAAATAAATAAAAAAAAGAAACATCCTCGGCACCACACGGTGATACTGTCAGGCTGATAAAGCATGACTGATTCTGTGTGTGCGTGTGCGTGTGTGTGTGTAACACATTCTCATGAACGGGTCTGTATATCTTACTAAAATGTATGCACAACAGTTTGTACAATATCGTTCTATTTAATGTGTGAAACAGCAGTTTTTCTGCTGTTTTAAAGACGTGATTAACGTTGTGAAACGGGAATACTTCAGTAGGTTTAGGGAACAAAACTGTTTATAAACAGCAGCGTTTGGGTTAAAATCACTACTTCTGTGTTATAAATAAAGCTGTTACAAAAACAACAACTACAGGACACAGTTACGTGGTGACGTAGAACGTGATATAGGTATATATATTACTTCGTTTCCTCCTGTCATAATTACTCCGACCACTAGAGGGCGCCATTTACAAATGAAACGTCAATATGGGACGTGATATGCTGCATCTCCTGGCTCACAGTTACGTGGGTTTTGTACGAATTGGAGTGTGTTACTTTTCATAGGAATTACTACAAACAGAGAATGAGAACAGCATGGTGTGTAATAGCGTGTACACACCGGGCGCAAATAAATTCATTTGCGGCAATGAATTACATATAAAATCAATGTAAAGACGCGATTAGACACAACTTCCGGTCGGGAGTACTCGCACGAATGACGCGATCGAAACAGAAGATTCCAGCATCCAGCGAGTAGATTATTTTATTCGTGTCTGGTCTGAACGCCCCATAAGGGTTCCCACACACATCTCCATCAAATTCAAGGACTTTCCAGGCCCAATTTCCTAAAATTCAAGGACCCAACACGACAGTCTGAGACACGGATCAAGGTTGATTACTGTTACAACTCGGGACGTAACGATATATTGAATAGTGCGATAAAAACATGTTTCGATACCATTGTGGGTCTGCTATAATTTCCTGTAATATCAAAGTATTCCTCTAAATGAGAGGATCAGACAGCGGTGTGACTTCCATTAGTGTCAGTGCTTCAACAGGACCAGCAGAGGGCGACAGAGAGCCACAGCTGAAGAACAAAGGTCACTACAGGTCATTCTGCTGTGAGCAAACATGGAG
>JAOVVB010233943.1:0-10041 GCA_028570985.1 Heterobranchus longifilis | reverse complement strand
ATAATATAATATAATATAATATAATATAATATAATATAATATAATATAATATAATATAATATAATATAATATATCACTCACTCACTCTTCGCCTATACCACTTTATCCTGTTTACAGGGTCACCAGGTGCCTGGAGCCTAGTGGTGCAAGGCAACAGTGCTTACCACTAAGACACCATGCCGCATACAATCTAAGCTAATCTAATCTAATCTCGCTCATCGCCTACACCACTTTATCCTGTATACAGGGTCACGAGGGGCCTGGAGCATGGTTATGCAAGGCGACAGTGCTAACCAATAAGCCACAGTGCCTAATCTAATCTAATCTAATCTAATCTAAACTAATCTCACTCACTCACTCATCACCTATACCACTTTATCCTTTTTACAAGGTCGCAGGAGGCCTGGTGGTGCAAGGCGACAGTGATAACCACTAGGCCAATCTAATCTAATCTAATCTAATCTAATCTAATCTAATCTATGCAATGTGATTGAGCAGCTCATTGATTATGAATGCTTAATCTCACCCTCCCATATGCATTCAATTGAGTTGTATTTTATTTATAAAGCACTTTTAAAAATAGACATAAAGCCTTTTACCAGTAGACATAACATAGACATCACAAATCAGCTTAATAGCAATCAGGATATAGAAATAGATTTGTGTGTGATGAGTAAGCCAGAGTAACAGTGTCTTAGAAAAAAAGATATAGTAGGCTGGGGAAGTTTACAATCTTCAGGGTGATGCTGGATAGTGAGATCATGAATCATTACTCTTCTGCAAATGTACACTGTAAAGTCAAACCAATGTGTCGTATTTATGAAGGATGTTCAGTAGGACAATATTGTACTGTATATGAGTGCTCAGATGGGCAAAGGGCATTTTAATGATTACAGCACGCACATTCAGTATATACACTCTCAGAGAGAGATCAGGACTTTTAATGGTGCTTTATTCTTTAATGTTAAGATGCAGCACCCCGTGTGACGTGCTTTCAAAGGGTGAACGCAACAGTCCAAAAACATCACAGTGATGTGCTTACTGTAATTATATTGCTACTCAGCCAGACATTAGTAACAATCTGCATTCTGTCCCTCCTCATAAAGATGAGTGTGTTTGTTCTACACATGTAAGTGCTAATGGCTGTTGGAAACGGGACAGGCATTTTTCAGAGAGAGCGTGAGAGAGAGATGTTTTTTATCTCGCTGGAAAAAGGAGTAAGCATAAAATCCAGTCATTGTTCACTGTGATGGTGTACTGAGATGAGAGCAGTAGCTGAGAGGAGATGGCGTGTGTGTGAGAGAGAGAGAGAGAGAGAGAGAGAGAGTGAGAAAGAGATGGAGAGTGTGGATAATCACAGTTTAATGGTTCGTAATGTCACTGGTGATAATGGGGCTCTTATCAAATGTGTCACATTTTTGTAGGAAATCGAAGAGCACGAAGGTAAATTTGTTAAAAGCTCTTCATAGGAAATCGAACAAGCCTGAACAAGGCAAGCAACCCAGTGTGTATGTGATCACCGTGCCGGCGTTAAACATCACCACATTCTCTGCTGATGAGTAACATTAATTTGCTCTGTAAACATTAAGTCAATAGTGACTAATGCCAGGAAACAGAGTGTGTGTGTGTGTGTGTGTGTGTGTGTGTGTGTAGTGTTCTCTGCATTCATTCTGTGGTTCCGGTTGAAATGAAACAAAGCTGATTTTTTTGAGGTTAAGCAGATGTTATATAGGACTGCATGGACACTGATCTTTTCCAAATCAGACCTGAGCCATCTGCCATGTGATACGAATGAGAATGGTCAAATTGGAATTCATATGTTTTTTTTCCTCCACTGTGCGTGAACGTGTATATCATTGTCAAAACAACAATAAAGGACAGCAGCAGTGATACAAAAGTAGTGATTTCCTTGATAGTTGCAGAATTGGTTCAAGTTATAATGGAAGGAACCTATGGCGAAACAATAAAGATTGATGGGTGCATGCAGAGCGTTTTGATGAACTGGTGGGTTTGTATTAATAACTGATATGATTCATTTGAGGTTAGGAATATTCTGATCAGATGTGAACAGAGGTTTAAATGTTCCTCTTTCAGCTTTTGGAGTTTTATCTCTTGATGTAGAATTATACAATTCAATAACAATACTAAGTACTTTATGTGTGTGTGTGTGTGTGTGTGTGTGTGTGTGTGTGTGTGTGTGTGTGTGTCACAGCCAGCTGGAGCACAGTAAAATTATACTGTTCTTGTAAGTCATCTGTAAGACTGTATTCACACTAAGCAGCTTTTATGCAGAGGGGATCCAAAAGTCTGACTACACATTAAAAATCTGGGATTTTTATCTGGGAAAAAACAGAAGGAATACGACTTTTGACACTTCTAAAACAAAAGAATTGAATACTGGTAGGCATTCAAGCTGTTGAATTTTTATAAATTTTTTTATAGATTCCTGTTTAAATGGAAGCAAATGTATTATATTGAGATATTGAGCATTTGAACTTCTTGGTACAAAAGGTCAGGTTTTCATTGATCCCATCCCTGCCACTGAAGCATGTGTTCAGACGACGATCTACAGTAACATGGATGGTCAGGTTTTACACAAACTAGAACAGTCTGTATCAGCTCGAGTGTGCATTGTCATTAAAGAAAAAATAGGGTGTACCAAATAGTGAGGAATTGTAAAAAACATACTTAAATGAGTACAATTTTAACTTTCCCAGTGAGTTAATGCTGATAATATAATTTGCAATGAATGCAGTTGAAATGGAAAAGAACCTTTGGACCCGAACGTTATATTTGATAAATTATGGACTGGATATCAAAGCAAAAAAAAAAAAAAACAAGTGTATAAAATTAAATAAACATATAAGAATGTTTTTTGCTGTTTCGGCAGAAACCAATAATAAGAGCTTCTCTCTCTCTCTCTCTCTCTCTCTCTCTCTCTCTCTGCTAACATACAAAGGAGGTCGAGGTAAGTCATTTATAAGTAATTTACCTAATAAAAACATGTGTGTTTCATTTTGAATTGTGATTTGTTTCCTGTTTTACATTTTCTCATTCACTCCTTCCTTTTTTTCTCAAGTTCAGGCAACCTCACCATTTTTCCTACTTCACCCTCAAGTTTATTTTTCACACTCCGACATTCTTTCCATGTCCCACTTCCTCATGTAACTGTGCATTTTAAGCAACCTGATCACACTAAATATTTAGATATTCTCTAAGTTATTGTGATTTCATGAATTTTATGAATATTAAAGGGCCTGCATTAGGGACAAAAAGGTTAAGGCCTGTCCAACACATTATTAACCACTGGATGGATTGTGCTGGTTTCTAACAGTTTGGTCCATTTAAGGTCCTGGTTTTCAGTAGGTTCTTGTCTCTGCTGTGTTTAGATTGTACTTTACCCATAATCCGGACCCTAGCTACAGATTGTATCTCTGATTCTTATTTATTTATTTATACAGAAATACGTGTATTTGCCTCCTTGGCTTCTCCAAGTCATGACAATAAGTCCTGGAATATGCCTGCGCCATCAGGGATGAAAAACTTCATAGATGTGATAACCTGGTTATTTAGTACATTCAGGTCGTCAGCTGACTTTATTTTATTGCCACCTGACATTGCTGAGTCTAGACCTGACCAACTGAAGCAACCCCAGATCCCTTCATGGAGGAAATGTGGTTGGAACAAAGTCACGAATGACTGCAATTGGGCATCAACTGGAAGCTTGCTCAAGCTGCATTGTAAAAAAGTCAACAGTAAAAATCACACCTATGTTTAGTAGTATAATTAAGAGCATTTCTATATGCACATAATGTGATAGGAACTCACAGGACTGGGACTAAACAGCTGTGTGGCCATAAGAAAACCACTTGCTAATTACTAATCCTTCACGTTCGATAGGGTGTTTAAACATTGGACTTTGAAGGACTGGATGAAGGTCATTTGATAGAATGAATCCAGATTGACCCTATTGCAGCGTGTCAGGATAAGAAGGGAAGAACATGACGTGATGCACCCATTGTGCATAGTGTCCCACTGTATAAGCCTCTGTTATGATCTGGGGGTTGCTTCAGTTGGTCAGGTCTAGACTCAGCAACATTATGTGGCAATAAAATGAAGTCAGCTGATGACCTGAATGTACTGAATGTGACCAGGTTATTTTTATTTATTTTATTTTTTTTGGAGTGAGGTTTTTCTTCCCTGTTGACAAGGGCATATTCCACGACTAACAGAGATAGGACAGAGATAGGAGCTATAGCTACGGTCCAGAATATGAGTACATGCTAAACACAGAAGAGACAAGAACTAACTAAACCAGGACCTTAAATAAACCAAACAATCAGTAACCAGCACAACCCTAGTGCAGATGTGATCAGCGGCATTTGACCAGTGGCATATTATGGGAAATGTCAACACCTACCCGGTGCTCACCTGACAAACTGATTGTCTAGTGTGAATGGAAGATAAAAACTAAATCTTTGTTCATATTGTTCTAGTGGTTCCTTCATAGAACTATTCTTCATTTTGTACAAAAACACATTTAGCAATAGGAGTAATGGCTGTTATTATGGACCAGCACTTTTAATGCTGATGATAATTTAGACAGGAATGACCTGCACTAAATTTTCTCTCTTTAGAGTCGATCCAGGAACCAGTATAAAAACACAAAGCTGTGATTTATCTCTCAGTGCAACATTTAAAGCTCCCATTGTTGTTCCATCATTATAATAATGAATAATGAATTGTGCAGCTTCCAGTTTTCACCGAGGCCTGTGGGAATAAAACACAGAGCCATGTTATTATTAATTTAGAACAGTTGAGATTTGGTGAGAACAACCCTTAGCAAGCAGTTTTTGTAGGTCCTCTTTCATCTTTTATGCCAAATGTATGTTTTTCGTATTGTGTGTAGAAGACAGTGTGTGAAAGAGAGAGAGGAACTGTGTTGATCTATACAATGTAAACTTCTATATAAAACAGCAATTGCCAGATATGAATATAATATGACATCCTATTGTATTTCTTTTAACTTATTATTATTAGTGGTGCTTGCGAAGCGAAGCACTACTATTATTGAATTCAATTCAATAAAATTTTATTTATATAGCGCTTTTAACAATAGTCATTGTCTCAAAGCAGCTTCACAAAAATGAAAAGAAAATTTGAAAAGAAAATTTATGGAAGTGTGGATGTGTGAGAAAATTTGTATAACTTATATTAATATTTGTAGTTATATAATAAGTATTATCTCACAGGCTTATTCTTCTTTTTTTTGTTTATTATTCTTTTTTTTCCATATAAAAGGTTTGATATGGTAGATCCATGTAGACCCATGAATGAGGTGTCAAATCGTGCAGCTTCTTCGGGTATGGGGTGCTATGACTTTTCTAAGGGGTCCCATAGACTTAACATTGAGACCAACTTTGACAGGTTGTAGAAATCTCCAATTTACCAAATTTGAAGAGGTTTGCAAGCTGTGTCAGAACATATCCCGCAAGAGGGTATAAGTTGTACCCCTGGGGCGCAAGAGGTGCCCAAATTTGCCCCATTGCCCTTTAATGGGGAAAAATCCCATAGACTTAACACTGAGACCAATTTTGAGGGATTCTAGCACAGAGCAAGAATTTGGTAGAAATCTCAAATTCACCACACTTGAAGAGGTTTGCAAGCTGTGTCAGAACATACCACACAAGAAGGTATAAGTTTTACCCCCGGTGCGCAAGAGATGCCCAAATTTGCCCCATTGACTTTATAATGGGGATGTTGATGCGTAACTATTCCTGTACCATTCGTCATAGACCCATGAAAGAGGTGGCAAATCATGCGGCTTATTTGGGAATGGGGCGCTATGATTTTTCTAAAGAGTTGGGGGGTAAACTGCCCCCGCTGTGTCAGAACTTACCCAGCAAAAGGGTATAAGTTGTACCCCCGGGGCGCAAGAGGTACCCAAATTTGCCGCATTGACATATAATGGCAACTTACATAGGAACTTTGAAACTGAACGGTGGATCCCATTGTCGTAGACAACCAATCAGTCAACCAATCAGGCAATAAATCAGGCAACCAATCAGTCTTCTACGTTCATCATGATGCTCATAAGCCATTTTCCAACAAATTTCACACATGATAAAATGTAAGTTTAAAATGAAAATGAAAATTCATGCTACAGACTCTCTGGAAAACCAATTTGAATTTCAGGGGCCTGTCAAACTTTTTTCCAGCATCATGTTAGAAGATCTATGACTCACTAAACAATGTCAAGTGCCTTCACTCCCCTTTTCTTTGCCACATTCTGTAGCATTTAAACTAAAATCGATTTAATTACTCATGGTGTAAAGCCACGAATCAGTACAACATAGCTGCGAAAAAGTATAAAACAGTACATTAAGTATAAAACACTGGGAAATTTTTTTAAAAATTTTGTTCATTTCAAGGTTGTAGACTTCAAAATGTGGAAAAGCTTTGCTGTGGCTCAATATTTCTGAAACATACTTAAAGAGATTTTCCATTGGTCACAGAAACTTTTTAAGTGTGTGTGTGTGTGTATGTGTGTGTGTGTGTGTGTATGAGCGAGAGAGAGACATGGAAGGGCATTCACATGGCCTGAGGCCTGAAGTGCTGTTTGGCTGAAAATGATTTGCTAGTTATAGAGTTCAGTGATGTCCTATTTTTACCCAAGATTCAGTGTCAATCTCGGCTGTAAGCCAGTGGTCAGCCATGGCCTAGTTTATCCTGGGAAGATGGAACCTCGATTTAGACTGTCTGACTTTTGCCTGCTTATTCTGTACTCTATTCTGCTCTTTTATATGTATATTTTTCTTGTATATGTATTTCTTTCTCACTCTCACTCTTCCCTTGCCTTTATTCTCTTTCACTCATCTACAAAATTTCACTGACAGACTCACTTATTTCTTTTATTTCTTCTATCAAAAGAAAAAAATATATACCCACCCACTATATATACTGTAGATTTGGGAAATACCATTCTTCTACAACTCCTAACTTATTTATTTTCTACATTTCAAAACTATGAAATCACACATAGGAAAATAGGAAATAAAGTAACAACAACTACAACATTCAGTTGTTATTTTAAGACGCCAAGGTTAGCTGTTCTGCAATAGTTTCTTGCAAGAACTGTATTGTCTCAAGTGCATTTGCAAAACCCATTAAGCACCATGGTGAAACTGACTCTCATGAAGACCTTCCCAGAAAAGCAAGACCAAAACTTTCCGCTGCAGAGAAGTTCATTTAGAGTCACCAGCCTCAGAAATCACCAATTAACAAACAGCACCTCAGATTAAAGCCGTTATAAAGGCTTTACAGTATAAGTAGCAGATACATGTCAATATCAACTGTTCAAAGGGGATTATTGCATATTTTGGACGCCATACACTTTGTAGAATTTACAGTGTAGAAAGAAAAAAAAATTAGGAAAGGCCATGGAGAAGGTGTGTCCAGACTTTTGACTGGTAGTATATGATTTTGTGAAACAGCAGGATTTTTATTTTACTTGTTTTTTTTTTAAATGTTAACCCTAAGTTTAAAATTTATCAAAAAGTTTAAGAATTTTTTTACTTTTGTGATTTATTATTATTATTATTATTATTATTATTATTATTATTGTCGCAACTCAATGTCACTGAAGTTAACATCTATGGTTCGTCACCCATCTAGGGTAATAATTAAAAAAAAAAAAGTGTATACAGTAAGTCCCCAACTTACGAACATTTGAGTTACAAATTTCTGCAGATACGAACATGCCGCAGATCTACAAACATCCATATGTGTACAAAATCGTGAAAGTAGCTCATTTGTATTGTACTAAAAATAGACACTCTTCGGCTCTTGTCGAATTTCTGAGAAACGGTCTCATGCGTGCGATTTTGGTCAACGGCAAATTAGCCGATGTAAGTGTTATAACTTTATAGTCCTTTGATAGATTTTTAGTACTGAATCTAACAGAACATTAATTCCCCCCATCCATCCTTCCATCCGACTATCCAAGCCGACATCCCTAAGCAAAGGTTGGCTGTAGTGACTCCAGCAGTTATTGCTGTAGGGGAAGTTACATTGCTGAGGACCCCAACCTCTAGCAACCCTCAGGCATACACATGCTCATACACAGTTATACACTATACACAATTAGTAAATGCCAATCAGTCTATAGTGTACGTCTGTGCATATGAGATCCGGACCCCTACTGAGTCTTTGAACACAGCACTGAACATTAATTTAATTTTTCAGAATACCAAAGGGACACAAATGAGATCCAATCATGGACTGCTTTTTATATATGTATGTTCTACAATAATAAGAACTGAATGAAGCTGATGAAGCTTTTATACACAGTTTTAACTCCATCCACACAAACACAAAGATCCACAGACACACACACACACACATAGTGTTTATATTTGTGATGATCTTTACACATGTGTACGGTTTTTCCTTTCAAAACTGATGGAGTCTCATTTTGTCTTTTTATAGGATGATTACGTCAGGACCTGGGTCCCAAGCAAAGCACAAGACAAAGGTATGAAGATGTGTTGTGAGAGTGTGTTGTGTCTCTCCTTGTTTAAATGGAATCACATGGGGGAATCTGTGTTTTTATATGTTATTGATCTTAATCTGTGCAGCGCATCCAGTTAAGCAATAACCTTAGAAAGATTAATGTGTGCATGTGTGCGTGTTAGAAAGTAAAAGGAACACTTTACTAAGAAGTCCAGAGGGATATATTTTGAAAGGGATAAAGAAAGAGGAAGGCTAAGAGACACTGACATGCAGGTAGACGGGTGAATAGAAAGGTACAGCTCTCTTGATAATGCTGATCAAAGAAAACCAAACTGTACAATAAGTCTGTCATAGCGTAGAAGTTTCACACTCTCACACTGAGATCTCACGCCAGCTGCCCTGAATAACTGACACGGCTTTGGCACTCCACCCTCCTGTCTCTGCAGCCCTGTTGTCATTTTTATTCGCTGTCTGCCTATTGATAAGCAAGCTAAAATGTAGCATAGTGTAGCCTAAATAAAGCATTATGGGTAAATTAGTGTACAGTACTTGCGTAATATGTTGTTCTGTTAATGGTAACACATAATGAAGTATACACATAACATTTATAAAACAACAACAACAAAAGGCAAAGAAAGTGTGCTCTTGTAGGAAAATATGCAACAACAGTTGAGTTGGATGCCCGTAGTGTGTGTGTGCCCTGCGATGCATTGGCACCCTGTCTCCGTGGATAGACTACAGGCCCCCGCGACCATGAGTAAGAAATTCACCGAAAAACTACAAGAAATCGTAATTTGACATTACTAACATTCATTTATTCATTGTCTAAACCGCTTCAGGAGATTTTGGGCACAAGGCGGGTACACCCTGGATGGGGTGCCATTCTATTGCATGGCACACACACACACACACACAATGTAGAATTTGTGAACGCCAACTGTGGGAGGAAACCGGAGTACCCAGAGGAAACCCACCAAGCAGGGAGGAGAACATGCAAACTCCATGCACACAGACCTGAGGCGGGACTCGAACCCAGATCCTAGAAGCGCAAGGCAACAGTGCTAACCACTAATCCACCGGGCCACCCAATTTAAACGTTTTATTTTATTAAAGAATGACACATACTTTTAATCTGTTAACGATTACATGCAATATTGTGGAAAATCCATAAAACACATGACTTCATGTTATCGATTACAACAATTTCTGATCAACCTAGCTGACACATTTTGACCAATTGGAATCAAGCTTTTAACAGTGTTGTGCTAGAATTACACTGTATATGACCTGTCACATCAAATCATGTATTAAACGTTATTAATTCAGATGGAGGATCAGGATGATAAAGAATGTATCAATCAAATTGAAACTTTTATACATTTCACCTAATGGCCAAAGCACAAAGCTAACCTGTATGACTTTATACCTGACTTGATTTAATGGGTCATGGATTTTATGCATATACAGTGGTGTGAAAAACTATTTGCCCCCTTCCTGATTTCTTATTCTTTTGCATGTTTGTCACACAAA